>JAMWET010004037.1:20000-142500 GCA_024036415.1 Prochilodus magdalenae | reverse complement strand
GGGACCCTCCCAAGACCCAATGTATTTCACACCTTGTTTGCACCTTGACCAGTTAGTCATACAGACAGTTTATAAAGTATGGGTAATGCCATTGTAAACCACTGTTGTGGTCAATAAAGTTTGGGCAGTATTTTATATTGTATTTGTATTGTATTTCCCAATATGTTAGCGCAAACAAACCTGTATTTGGGTGATGTGTGTAAACTTCTTTTCACCTAGAAAATGAACTCAACATGTCATTTGACTAGGACTTTTCAAACCTGTTATCAGTGACTTAAGTGTAATCACCATGACTGGGTTGGATTAGAGCTTTTCTGCTACCGTTTCGATCTTATCAGCTCTCAGAATCTTATCAGTAATCCACACACAGAGTCATGTAGAGGGATGAGAACTATTCACAGAGAAAATCACATCATCAGCACTGCTGCTCTCAGCTCTGGGTGAGCTCCTCTACTCTACAGCGCACACAGCCTGTCTGGGACTTAGTTTGCATAATGGATGACACCGCTACTGGGGACTTAAAAGGCCAAGTGCATGTCGGTGTGTATATGTATATATGTGTGTGTGTGTGTGTGTGTGTGTGTGTGTGTGTGTGTGTGTGTGTGTGTGTGTGAGAGAGAGAGAGAGAGAGAGAGAGGGGGAGAGAGAGAGAGAGGGAGGGAGAGAGAGAGAGGGAGGGAGAAAGAGAGAGAAAGAGAGAGAGAGAGAGAGAGAGAGAGAGACAGAGTGAGAGAAAGAGAGAGAGGGAGAGAGAGAGAGAGAGAGAGGGAGAGAGAGAGAGAGAGAGAGAGAGAGAGAGAGAGAGAGAGAGAGAGGGAGGGAGAAAGAGAGAGAGAGAGAGAGAGAGAGAGAGAGAAAGATGACGAGGCTATCAGGTTGCCAGCACTGACTCACTCACTCTACAAGCAACTGAGCAGCTGCTTTATCAGATAATATCATCGCTTCAGCCTTTACACCACCCCACCTTCCCCACCAAGACACACACACACACACACACACACGCACACACACACACACATACACACACACACACACACACACACACACACACACACACACACAGACACACACACACGCACACTCACACACACACAGACACACACACACGCACACTCACACACACACACAGACACACATAAATGATTTATTTCTGTTGTATTTCCTTATACAGGGAGATATCATGATATCATCTCACCATGTTTATGACTATTAGGGCTAAGTCCATGCTATATACCCTAATTAGAGATGAGTTGGATGTTTTACCCGCAGTTACCCTCAGGAAGGGTTGAAGAACACATCAGCTGCTCTACAAAAAAAAAAAATCGTATCCACATCTATAAATGAATAGACCAAGTTTTAAGACAAGATGAGTATGTCGTCTGACATTTACCTCTTTAGTTTAAAGTGAAGCTTCATAAATAGTTCACTTCACAGGTTATAGTGTTCTTCAGTGTTATAGTGTGAACATCCACTTTAGCATTAGGCTTGAAGTTAAAAAGATCCATACAAACAACAAGAACTTCCAGCCAATACCAGATAGAACAGCTTTAGGCCAGTAATGTGGGCTTTAATCCAGGGCTACCCAACAGGACAGCACCGTAAGAGGTACCGTCAGATATTTAATCCCCTCTTCCATTAAATTAGCAACCAACAGTGTTGTAGATTACAGCAGTCCTGTTTTGAACTGCGGATAAAGGACCTGTGCCAAGTGCTTCATTTAGCAGTTAACCTTTTCTTACAGTCAGCCAAAGACAGGTGCTGATGTCTATAACTGGGATTTGTTATTACATTACAGTTATATAATTTGTGAGTGATTTGACTGGTCGCATCATCTGAGATGATGGATCTGGGTAATGGTCCTATAGATATAGCTGTATATTTAAAAACTGATTGAAACACCATCGTGTTGGCATTTACATTTACGCATTATGCAAAAGGCACCTCACTTCAGATAAGGAGGTTGTGTGAGTAAATGGCATAGAGACCACCATTAGACTAGGATGTGTGTCTATTTAGCTTACCATGTTACGTTCAACAAGACAGAAAGCCTGCTGCCTTGCAAAAGGTGCTTGTGAAATATTTCATTTACCCTTTCCTTGAAATTCACTCGTTGCCAAAGTGTTTATTTCAGCCGCCTTGTTGCTGCTGCTGTTCACACTATGTGACAGGATCCATTTGAGACAAATCCACAGCATGCAACTGATTAGCAGTATGTAAACCTCCACTACCTGAGTGCTACATTAGACTCACAGCTCCAGTACAAAACAAGAGAAGCAGACTTCAGATACCAAGCCTGTCCTGGCTGATCGCCAGCTTTCGGGGAAATGGGAAAATTCTTCGAGTTGTTTCATTCAGCTCTTCCTTTATGCTGGTAGCAGTGTGTTGACATTTTGGTTCATGGGTTCCTGCAGCCGCACCTGATTGTTAGATGCTTGTTAGACTGCAGTCGGTAAACACTCGGTTGGCCTCTTACACAATCAGCCTCTGTCCCTGAAGTGGAGAAGCAGAGCCATCACTCTTCCCCCTCCTCAAATCACTCAGGCCCCGGTCTCTCTATAAATAGACTGGGACGAGGGCACACTCCCGCTGGCTAAATGAGGCTGAAGGGACATGTTGAGACGTGCTGAACCACTGCTGTCTGAGTGCCTCGCCTTCTGACAGGGGCAAGACAGCCAGCTGCATTCACAAAATGAGCAAAACTGTGGAGCTGTGTGCTGTTGTTTTTAGCATTAATGTGCTAAATTGGACTCTGTCTTGGTTTCAGACAGCAGGATTAACCTATTTTGTTTACAATCTAATCCATTTGTCTCATTAGGCCCTTTTCATGGATATGAGCTTTTGGTGACACCAGTGCAGACTCAAGCAAATAGTGGGCAAATGGTTATAAAGATTAACAGCAACTTCAACAGTAAAAACAGCAATGGCTTCAGAACTTCCACCAGAGTTAGAGCAAGCTAAGCTGATATATGATCAAGGGGGTTAAAAGGCCTGGTTATGGCCTTCTGACTGGTAGAACTCGCCCCGTATAAGGGTTAACAGACTGATCCCTGTTCTGGTTTTACTGACTAAGGGGTGTTGGATATTTGTTGAGACTTGTAGCTATTAGTTGTCAAACAGGATCGGGTGAGGAGAGAAAGAGAAGCACTCAGCTATTAAGGCCCTTAGGACCTCAAGGCCCTGGGTGTAAAGAGCTGCACAGAAAGTCAGGGTGCAGTTGTGGAGGTGACCCAGCGCTGAAGCCAAGCTCATAACAATGCAAAAGCAAGTTAACTCCCAGAGTTCAATAAGTTCATCAGGGACAAATAAACGCCTCATTCGATTTTACTTTGCACCCAGAAATCGCCGCAGGGCTCAGAGCTTTTCAGAAACCCTCTAATCACACAGCGGGAAATGTGCTTTTGCACCAAGAAACTACATCAAAGAGGAAAACAAAGCACTTGAATGTGAATTTATTAGCGCTGCCATAGAGACCCAAAAAACCACACGCGCTGAATCCTCTCTGAGCAAGCACCCTTCACTGAAGTGTCGCAATCAGTAAACATGCGCGGCATTGTGGAAAAAACTGCCGTGAAGAACAGCTGTGATGGAGATTCTGTTCAGTGACACTGGAGGTTTATCAGATTTCCAGCGTAGTGGCTTTAGGTTGGACACAGTGATGTTTCACCCATGCAACTAGGCTTACTCATCCAGAGACGTGCCGGTTCTAAAGGCAAGCTTTTAATGAAAGAATATAGGTCATAGTTTTTAGGCAAGTCAGAGCATGTTCCAAATTCATCATTCAATCAAAACTCTGTCACTGACATCTAAACAACATCAGTAGAGGCTGTGGGATATGAAGTGGTGCAGTGTACTGGTCATATGCTTTGTGATGTCTTCTGTTTACATATTGTCACTGTCCAAAGAAAAACATGCATCTCCATTTTTGTCGATATTCACTTTTATGCATCATATGAAGACGGCAGCTGCTGTTTACGCTGTGTATAGATCGGCAGAAATGACCCAAAATTGCTTGGAATGAAGTCTGGTTCCATTGACTTACATTAGAATTCAATTAGGTTTTGGCCCCTCTTGTAAAGTTGCCATTTTGGAGATACTTGATAAGGCCTCAGACAACAGGTTGTGTGTTCATAGCCACTCCGTATAAAAACTTTCACACAAAGCATTAAACATTTCAGACATCTCCTTCCTTCCAAACAATTCTGACTTGACAAGTTTCTCTAGAACCGATCGTGTCACATCAGTCCACCCTGGATGACTGTTAAATCGTAGCTGTTTAATTACGCGGAAGTTTTGATAAACGAGTGCCATTCTTTTTCAGTTGTTCATAGAATCTTTATAAGTTGCCCTGCCCAGGTCTTTCCTGCTTTCCACCCAGTGAACACTTTATAAGTTGCTATTTTTGCCCTATTGAAGCTGCCCTTTCCATTGCAGTGGTAAACAAACCAACAGAAATGCCACATTGCATTAACGTTAGGTACATCATTTTCTTCCCCTAATAAGAATATTAAATTAACTGTCTATTCTCCCACAAGCAGCTCAAGAGTTAAACAGAGAAAAGTAGATTTGTCTTTGTCACCCACATGAACATTTCTTACCCACATGAGTGCTTTGCTGCTGCTTGATTGCTGATTAGGGCCACTGATGGTTTTGTATGATTGTAATGTGTATATGTAGCATATTTTGTAGGAGAAGCCAAAAACAAACCTCCACTATGCTGGATAACGCAGCTAATCAAATCCAAACTTATTTAAAGCATATTCAGCCACGACTTATCGCCGAGGTCTTTTTATGATTCTGTTTTGGCTCTGTCTGTAACTGGATCGCAGTGTTGGAGCAGCCCTCTCTCCTGTGACTCATGCAGAGAGATAAAGCAGGTTGAGCACAGAGGGCTGTGAATGGAGAAAGATTGCAGTGAACTCTAGCTGGCCTCCGGGTCTGTGTCGAATGGGCAGAGCATGTCTCAACACACAACAGGGAGAGTGCCTTTGCTTCACTGCCATCCTATGACACACAACTTCAGCTGCAATGCCTGACAGAGAAACGTGAAGGTTAGTGCAAAGTGCTGTAGAAAGCGAAGGTGTTGTGAGCATTTAGTCAGGCAGTTCAATGTGCAGCATGGAGCAGTTCATTAAAGTGATTGATCAGTGAGAAATGACATTTACACAGTTTCCCCCTAGACCCAGTGCAGTCAATCAGCCTAGGCATACTCAGTGTTTAATGCTTGTTTTTTCATGCATGAAGACTGAAGGCTAACGTCCGCTAATTAGCCTCAAGCAAGCTGCATAATACCCAACCCGAACTAGGGCCACAAAAAGTAAAGTGTTCGTAAAGTTAGCCAGCAAGGTATGTGGCTAACTCTAAACAGTAAGTAAATGTTCAGATTATCATATACTAGATAACTAGCATAGATAGCTGACATGGCTGGCGGCAGTGGCTAGACTTGTGTGTGAGAGAGCGGCTAGCCAAGAGCTAATATACTTACTTAATTATATAAGATAACTGCACACTTACCTCAGCAGCTGTAGCGAAAGGGTGGGGTGCCTTATGTGTAGCAACTGTTAGCCAAGGAGTTAACTTTGTGGTTAGTAAGTTGGCTAAAGCATCTAAAACAAACCACAAAAGTGAAGACAATGCAGTCCCAGGTGACTGTATCATTAGAATTAATAGCCATTGGCCAATCGTGTTTACATACAGTGAATTGGTCTACCGCGTATAACCAGTTAAGTGAAACAGCCACACACACTAGCACACACTAGTGAACACACAAAATAGGAGGCGATGAGTACACTTGCTCAGAGTGATGGGCCAGGCAGCAGTTGGGGGTTAGGGGCCTTGCTCAAGGGCACTTGATTTGTGTCCTATTGGTTCAGTGAATCAAACTGTTGACCCTCTGGTTACAGGGCCATGTGTTTACAATAGCCAGTAGGAACAAATGGTATAAGGTGTGTACATAGCCCCTGCTGAAATGTTCCGTGCTAAGAAGAGGTAGTGCTATTGATAGAATACATTAATTCACATCCATTCATTCACTCCATAACTCTGTGACACGGGAATGAAAGTAAATTAGTTCTTGAGAATTTTCTGACGAATGAAGCCTAAAGGGCCTTTAATTGAGTTGCTAAATATCCTCAAATAGACTTCCTTATGTAGTTTGTAGCACTGTATGACATCACTAGCAGACCACAGCTTACATTTTTTCTAGGTCTTTTCTGTTTACATCCCAGCTACATTAGCTGTGTAGCTCCAGTTTGACATACAGTGTCAGAAATCACATTTAAGGTGAGGATTGTGAGAATTTTTTCACCATACTATTGCGGTAAGGTTTAGGTCTGCGGTTTCGATGAGTGGCAGTGCCGGAGCACGTAGAGTGAAGTGAGCAGGTTAAGACCGGCCCGTTCTGCCGCCTCCACCCTGAAATCCGACTGACGTCATACAGGGACGTGCATTTCCTGCAGTCTAATCTGATCTCTGTGCTGAGCATCTCATTCCATAAAACACACACACGTACACCAGAAAGCTAATACTTTTGACATGGATTACTGTAATTACTGTACGGGAGTGCTAGCTGTAGGGCTACTGCCAGCACGCTGTCGGCTCTCCTTTTAGGCCTGTGTTGGGTCTTGAAATCAGAGCTTCTAACATTCTCAACTTCCCTAAGGTCCGAAATGCCCGGCAGTCCTCTGGTTTCATGGGGTCCCTGTGTTTGGCTTTGCTGCAGTATGTAAGAAAACAAACCCCAGACACGTTAAAGATCATTAATCTTTCACATTCCTCTTTACACAATAATAAGCGGTATGAAGGGCGTGAGCGTGTGGCTGGTTTATTGAGAATTTTTCATTTGTTTAAAGTCAACCATGCGGCCAAGGAGGGGCCTTTAAATCTCATCGCAGAGCAGAGGGGCTCAATTTAACATCTCATAAACACAACCGCTGGAAGGGATCCAACAATTCAGAGCAGATTCTAGCATTCCACCAAGACTGAACCGCCTGAGCTCTCAAAACAAACCCAGCGTCCGCTCAGATGATGTCTGCTGGAGAATGGCGGCAGCTCAGCTGGAAAAACCAGGTTTATAGCGAAGAATTAATTCAGTTTACATCAGTGTGATGAGCATCCACCCCCACCTTTCCTGAGGAAAACTCGGCTGTCCGAGCCAGAGTACTTAGAAGATTACCCACAGCATGTCTGTGTGTGTGTATGTGTCTGTGTCAGTGTGTGTGTGTGTGTGTGTCAGTGTGAGTGTGTGTGTGTGTGTGTGTGTGTGCGTGTCTGTGTCAGTGTGTGTGTGTGTGTGTCAGTGTGTGTGTGTGTGTGTGTGTGTCTGTGTCAGTGTGTGTGTGTGTGTGTGTGTGTGTGTGTGTCTGTATCAGTGTGTATGTGTGTGCGTGTCTGTGTCAATGTGTGTGTCTGTATGTCAATGTGTGTGTGTGTGCGTGTCTGTGTCAGTGTATGTGTGTGTGTCTGTGTCAGTGTGTGTGTGTGTGTGTGTCTGTGTCAGTGTGTGTGTGTCAGTGTGTGTGTGTGTCTGTGTCAGTGTGTGTGTGTGTGTGTGTGTCTGTGTCAGTGTGTGTGTCTGTATGTCAGTGTATGTGTGTGTGTGTGTGTGTCCTTCAACAACACACAGTTTTACTCTCACTGCTTTCTTACAATCATTTACTCTGTTTTAATTTGTCTCTATCTGTTCCCTTTCTCATTTCTCTCTCTCTCTTTTTCTCCTTTCTCCCTGTCTCTCTTTCTTCTTTCTTTCTTTTCTGCCATCCCTCTTTTGGTCAATCAATCCTTTTCCTCTCTCTTTTTCTCCTCACCTTGGTCTCTGTCTCTCACTTTCTCCTCCTGGCTTCCTCTCACACTTTCATGCAAGCACTCTCTCTTAGTTTTTTAGTCATCTCTTTTACTCTCTTTCTGTTTTCTCTCTCTCTTTGTTTTCTATCCACCTCTATCTCTTCCCTTCTCCTTGTGTTTGTCTCTTGTTTTTCTTTCTTTTTCAATTCTATCTCTTTATTCTATTCCCTCAGTCTGTTTAGATTTTCAGTCTCTCTCTCTCTCTCTCTCTCTCTCTCTCTCTCTCTCTCCCTCTCTCTTTATCTCTCTCTCTCTCTCTCTCTCTCTTTCTCTCTTTCTCTCCCTCCCTCTCTCTCTCTCTTTCTCCTCCTATCTCTCTGATGGTCTCTCATTGTAGATTCATCCCACAAAGTGCCTGTAAGTGACAGAACATCAATAAATATTAATTTTATAAAGCTGGCCTGCTGTAGTGGAGCTATGTTATGTTATGGCTCAGTTTCTAAGAGGCAGCAGAGATTTCAGCATGCTACATATGGGAGTTACTGCTGAGACAGCACCTGAGAATGATGCCACAGGCAGGAGGAGTGGCAACTCTTTAACATACCCATAAAAAAACAAAAAATAGTCGACCCACCACTCTACAGGTACATGAGTGAGCACACACACACACACACACACACACACACACACACACACACACACACACACACACACACAAACACACACTCACACAAACACACACACACTCACACACACACACACACACACATACACACAAAATAACACAGAATAAAGGCCAGGGGAGCAGCTGATGTATGAGACTGTCATCAGGTAATAGAAGGGTTTTAGTGTGACCTATAGTGTTACCCTTTGAAGTCTTGGAGTTCAAGGGGGGAGGGTCTAATCTGGTATCTTGACCATGCTCATTGGTTTTATCTAACAGATGGATTAAGGTGTGTTCTTCTGAAATTTAATTTCGACCTGGAATTGTTCTCTGTAGGACATGGTTCTCAGTACAGTGGCTGCAGTACAAAGTTAATTGGCTATTTGGTAGGTGTGCTCACAGCTGGAGAGGGATTTTGCACAAAGATGGCCTCAAAATAATAAGCAGGATAAATAAGCCAGCTAAATAAATAAAAAAGGCAAGACATAAAATTAAAACTGTGCTTTGAAATGACAGGGCCTATTGACCCTTTCCTAACATTAGCACTGGCTATATGTGGAAGCCTGACGCTTTATGCTTCATTATGGACCTAAAAGCAAAATACAGTCGGACCTCCTAAAAAGAGCCTTGTAACCTAATAACATAAAAAGCTCTTTGGACAAAAGAACAGTCACCTTGCATGTTTAAAGTGGTGGCAACTTCAGACTCCCACAGATGGTGTTGCAGGATGATGGGGCTGTGAATACCTGTGGGGTGTGTGACAGGTTTTATAGGCTGAGAAAGGGCGGTACTGTGCAGTGAATGTCTTCTTCAATATGTGGAAAATGTGTCACAAAGCAGATGTTATGGAATGGCTGGAAGGAGTGATTGCATTTGGGTGTGCCAAAGACCATAGTGTGAAGGAAGTACCTGAACTATGGAAGCTATGGAAGGTTTATGGAAGTATACAGTTGTCAGGGTCTACCAGCAGTAATCCCAGTCAACAGGAAATTCTCCTTGTAAATTATTCTTGTGCCAGGGAAGGCATCCACCAAATCTGGCCCAACTTGGCCCAATCCAAAAACTTGTCCAGTCCATACCAAATTGAATTACAGCTGTTATTTGTGCTCTTAGAGCTATTACACACAATAAGGCATGTTTCAGTCACAGGTGACAGATTTTTTGTCATGTGAGCTTATTTAAATAACATTGATTATGTTGTCCAGGGATTTTGTTGTGCTTCAGCAGATTCAGCACGTGACACTCTTTATTCCATATCAAGAAAGATCATAATAATAGTGATTACCAATCACTTTTTTAGCATGACAAATGGTAGGTTACCTAAGGAATAACACCAAAGCTGTTTTTTTGCTTAAATGAACCCACTACTGCTGTTTTGTAACCCTGAGCTAAACTACTGGCCTGTGACATCAGTTTATTAACTTCTTATGCATTAGGAGCCTGACAGAAGAACAGGATCTTAATGTCACATAATACAAGCATAGTGTTGCTCAATGTATATCAACGGGCTGAAAGCAGTGGTGCACCATGGCAGTAAGAGCTAGGCCTTCAGTTCAGGCTGTGAATGTGAAAATATGGAAAATTGGTTAAAATGCTGATTCCTGTCATTGTCTCTATTATTACTCTAGCATATGTGAATGCTAGCTAACAGCGATTCATATGAACACTGGAAGTCCTAGATTAAACACACCAATATTTAAAGCTTGTAAAAGACCTGTTTACTTGTTTTCTTCGTCACTGACGGATTAGCAGATGTTTAACCTTGTAGCAGTTCACAGTGACTCTTTCACTAGTGAGGGCTAAGATAGAACTTTCACAGATGTTTTCCATTTCTTACAGTAAATAATTTATCTAGAACTTCCGATGTTGGTCTACCAATTATATAGGTAGGTTTCTAAATGTTTACATTTTATATATATATTTATTTATATATGCTGCATGGTTATTTTTGATTTGTTATCTGTCTAAGAATTTTTTTAATTCTATGACATCCAATTGGGCAGCAAAGTATTTTTTGTAGGGAAACTTTTCCTTACTGTGCGTAAAGAATCTTTGAATCTTCCCAAGATTATTAGGCCTTTGCTGAAGACCTAGAAGGCTTTGTGGGTTTCCCTCTTCTTGAAAGAGATTAGACCACATATTGTTGTATCTGATAAGATATATATATTTTTTGATGGTATCATTCCACAGACCACATGCAGCCTGTACTTTGGTCAGTAGCAGAGCACAACATTAGTAATGTTGACCATGTCACTGGTCATAAACTGCGGTATTTGGAACTAAATTTCTGAAGAAAGACAACGTCTAAATGATAATATATATGTATATATTATGTGAGGCATAAAGCAGTAGGACATGTGAGCAATAAGCCCAAACAGTCTGGTGTTCACAGCAGAGCAAGGACTTAATCAAGTCTGATATTCCAGTGCCTAACCAGCCTAGCAGGCATCGGCCAAATTCTTCTCTGTTCTGCCACAGACGCTTTACATAAAGGCCAGCCTGTCGCAAGGTCAAAGGTCAACTGCAGCATTCGAGTGATGTGACACGTTGGTGTGGTGGTGCGTGAGAAAAGAGCTGACAGCAGCAGCACAGTCTAAAGCTCAGGACCCAGACAGCCCCCCTGCCCCACTGCCCTCAGAGCAGTGCCAGGCAGAGCAGAGGCCTGTCCGAGCACAGTTGCTACAGACAGACTGAGAACAGAAGGAGGGGAGGGCCAGAGAGAGAGAGTGGAGCAGGGAAAGAGAGGAAGGATAGAAAGAGAGCAAACATGTTTTTCTGCTCTGAAAGAGGAAGTGATAGCCAGCACTCAAAAGGACAGACTGGAAACCGTGCCTCGCGGCACGCTCATGGTCATGTGTTGAGAGAAAGAGAGAGAGAGAGAGAGAGAGAGAGAGAGAGAGAGAGACAGAGAGACAGAGAGAGAGAGAGAGAGAGAGAGAGAGAGAGAGAGAGAGAGAGACAGAGAGAGCGAGAGAGAGAGAGAGAGAGAGAGAGAGAGAGAGAGAGAGACAGAGACAGAGAGAAAGAGAGAGACAGAGAGAGAGAGAGAGAAAGAGAGAGAGAGAGAAATTAGTATCATATCTTATTAGATATTATTACCTCTGCTGATTTTAACCCCTTAAAGTCTAGGACTGTTATTCAGTTACTCATATCTTATAACTCAGTAATTATGGAACTAATATGTAATAAAGAAAGATAAGACTGAGATTGTGATCAGGGAGAGAGAGAAGAAATAAGATAAGAAAAATAAGATGGATGGAAGAGAGAGGAAAGCAAAGAGAGGAGATTACTATCATAAATTACTGCTATTAAATGTTATTACTACTATTCATCATTCCTGTAGGATTATATCCCAAAACCTATTATTCAGTTTTACTATGGGACTAATATGTAACACATGACGTTACAGGTGAGTGATTTTACATTATTGTTATTATTTACATTATTGTATAGGGTTATTGCTATGGCTATAGTGAGAGAGAGGGGTGAAAGAGAGGATAGATAGCTAGATAGATGGAGAGAGGATAGTAAGAGAGAGAGTGAAAGAGAGAGAGAGATCTTTCTCCATCGTGCATGCTGTGAGAGATTTACTGCTCGTCTTCATCTTCACTCTTCTCTTCACGCAGTGGCTAAAGAAAGAACTAACTGTTGTGCTGAAATATCTCTGTGTGTCTGACAGCAGCTGTCCACTGCTCAGGTTTCTGTCCCGGGCGCATGTGTCGCCCGAGTTTACACCAAAATCCGACCAGTGACCACACTGTGAATGCGTGTGTGTGCGTGTCTCTCAGTAATGCGGGTTATGGAAGGTTTGAGCTGGCTGGGGTCTGTGCCTGCGTGTGTGTGCACCCAGACGCTGAGCAGGCTGCTGGTGGATTTACCTGCGGGAGCCGTCAGGCCAATCAGATCCAGTCTTGATCACGAGCCCAGTGGAGGGGCTGATGGCATAAACCTCCCCAGACAGCAGAGCAGACTGGTGAGGTGTGGTGGGTTATAAACTTGATCATATACCAACAATTCCATCTGGAAAAACACACCCTTACAGATAGCAGACATAGCAGCAAGTCTGCCATGAATGCCACGCATGCTGCACACCCTCCACCCACAGTCTCTCTCTCTCTCTCTCTCTCTCTCTCATTGATGTATTGATAGTCTGCCAAAATCGTATGTCCCCATTTGCCCCAGATATTGTCAAGACAGCGTTTCTGATTATTGAATCTATTACTCTAAGCTGCACCCATTGCTTACATCGGCTTTCCCTGCGAACCATGCTAGCTTATTGTTAATAATATGGGAGCCTGAAGATTCTAGCCCAAGGCCCACAGCCAGAGGGGTATAACCCCACCTCCAGTATTGAGCTCTGGAACTGCCCTAAAATACCTTAGGGATGAGCAGTGATCTAGAACTAACCATCCCGCATAAATACCTTACTAATCTCTCGTGGCTGAATGCAATCAAGCTCCCACAGCAATGTTCCGACAGCTAGTGTAAAGTTTCCCAGACGAACCGTGATTGGTACCTTTGATGTCAGAAGAAACGTGATGAGCAGGTATCTACAAGCATTTGGAGATATAGTCTAGTTAAGCTCCCATTGCTTATTAGCTATACTGGGCTCATAGCATCTGAGTTACAGTATCAAAACATAACAGCTTTTAATCCTTATCCCAAATGAGCCCTTAAACTGAATCAGTTTCAACATGCCAGGTTGCATATTCACTACGAATTTTAATGAATTACCAGCACATGAATTTTTAGACAACTTCTAACCTACAGGGTGAGGAGGCTCTCTATCCATATTCATGGCACTTTCCTCTAACCCAAATCAGCCTAATATGTAACGTATTAACACCACAGAGAGGGTTGTTAAAACAGGGCAAATGCATAGTGATGAGACTGTGTGCTTCAGAAATCACGTTAACCAACAATACGACTACACCGTGCTGTATTAAGTTAGCTACTGTTATCAAGTCACTGTTATTATAGCCTGTTACTGTGATCAGTTATCAGTTACTGGGTCTCTTTCTATTGAACAACTACTTGACCTAAGCCCATGTTGGCCTAGAAAGTTGTTGAAACTGCAGTTAAACTTGATAATGAATAAATAGCCATGTAGCTTCATTAGTATGAAATGGAATTGTATAGTTTAACCAGTGCATGAAAAACAAACCTGTAGAGTATCCCGAAACCTAATACGAATAATTAGCAGCCCTAGTTGGAAAAGTACATTTGTTTTTTGACCAAAGCGTCATTTTTAATTAGTGGTGTTAAAGTAAAGGCATTAATAATACATTAGCATGATCAATCATTAACACCACTAGTATTTAAACTGTCATTAACACGTTTTCCTTCAGCCCGATTGCGTACTGTATGTTCTTGTTTCCTACTGTTACTATGACTCTGCGACTGCAGTCTTCTTGTTCAAATATAGCTTTGGAATGACTCCATAGCTGAAGGCCCAGTGAAACTAATGTTATTGAATTACAGACGGAAATAAAGACAATCTGATAAAGGTTATTTTCTCCACTTATTATGCTTTTTCAAATGGAAATACGTCATTCTTTTGGGTCACATTTGAGAAAATAAGACAAATGTAATTTAAAAAACTGCACAAAAAAAGACGATTGGTCAAAGCTAGTTATTTTCATGGTTTGGCTGTTTTACCTCAGGGTCAGTGAATAGTAAGGGTTTAAAACATGATTACTTACATGTATTGTTATTCTTGTTGTTTATTGCTATCTTAAATACAGTTAAATACAGTTATACAAGCTGGTCTGGTTTGGTTGTACCATTTAACTTCTTAACTGGTTATTCCACCTGACTTTTTCATCTTCTTTTTCATGCCAAAATAAAAGTCTGTTGCCGCCTGACCTTTGAGGACGTTAGAACTTGCTGAGTTTTTCAGTAAACATAAAATCATGCCTTATTATTGCATTATTACATGCATTATTTTTGATAGCTTACTTGAACAACATGTATGGTTGGAAGGTTGTACCTCCAACTTTTGGACTTTTGGAGGTGAAAAGAAATGAAAAGGACTTTTATATGGATCCTCTAAAAATAGTTTAACATAAAACAGGTAGTGCTGACCATTGACATATGTATCATGCATTTATTAAATGATGTCATGTTAATGACCCACTGATAGTGAACTAGCACATAGCCTAGTGTTATATTGAGGTCACATGTGTTATTGTGTCATTTTCACAAAATCTTTGTGGACAAAATTAACCACAACACTTACAATAGTGCGAGGGGTAGCGCGAGGAGCAGGAGCTTTCACACTTGACAATCTGTAACAGTAACCTCAACACAAATATGATTACACACAGTCATGTCATGTGCTGATGCTGGAAGCTGCCCATCCAGTGCGCACAAAGCTCTTTGTCCACTCAGAGTTCACAGATGTTTAATTCATGAGCTCTGTCCACACAGTGAGCCCTGTGACGCATGCAGGCAAAACACAGGCTTTCGCTAAACAGCCTGCGAACATTTCCTTTGTGAACTCCAACCAAGGAGCTCTTTGACCGTTAAAACCTGTTTACTGTCTAGAAGAACTTAAACTCAGTCATCGGCTGAGTTACGCTCAGATTTTGTCCTCCTCTCTGCAATCATATGGAGTCCGAAGCTGCTTATTAGCACAGCGGAGCCTGAAACAGCCCCAAATATTGGCACTTCTTAGCCTATGACATCCAAAAAGCTGTTCAAGTACTAAGAAATCTGTGTTGAAATATTCTTATGAAATGAGAGGATTACACTGCGGAGAAGTCGTGAGTCCAGGAGATTGTTTTTCATTTTAGTAGGGGAATGGTGCAGAGCAAAATGAAGGCTAATGGAAAAAGGCAAAGCTTCCTGGAGCTCTTCACAATGCTTCGGAGTCTCAGAGGAACAGCAATCAGAGTGCCATAAAGCCTCTTTCACATGGCAGAACACAAGCAGTATCCCCCAGATAACATTTAATACCAGCAATAATCACGTCTCATTAAAATGCACAGCTCACTTCAGCTATTCCCATGAAGCACAGGCCCTGCTTTGTGCTAGGCTAGCGAGCTATTGTTGTAGGAAAGGGTGGAAGACGTCCCATCCAGCTCCGAATGGGCTTTCCACACAAAAGTTGTACAGATTTTTTGTCTGCCGCATGCGTTGGAGCCATGCCCAGGAATTCAATCCCTGAAATGTCATCCATAATCCATAATTTATTCATGGGCTAACTTGACTCACCATGCAAAAATAGCAGGCCGCTGGAAAAAAATAAAAACCCAGGCGATGATAAAAAGGACAATAATGGGGTGAGGGAAGCTGTCAGACACATCACCTCTCAGGCATAGGTTTGTTATTATACAGTGTCTACAGTGTATAATATATATATATATATATATATATATATATATATATATATATATATATATATATATATATATATAAAAATAAATATATACATAAATATATATATATATATATATATATATATATATATATATATATATATATATATATATAAAATATAATATAATATATATATAATATATATAATATATAATATTATGTAGTACCTCACGCTGTGCTGAGGGATCACTTTGACCACTCCTACATGCAGATCTTTCCAGATTTAGTCTTTGCATGTAGACCACCCTCTCTGAATTACAATCCACAGGTTTCAATACCATTCAACTTCCCTGTGGGGTATGTTTGCTTACTTGTGCACACAAATTGGCTTAATTGTAAAAATGCATATACTGCTACAGGCTTTATAGTAGCAATACTGGACCCACAGGTGGGAACTGTGGGGGAGCTGTCACCCCATCACTTTTAAAAGGCTGCTACAGCTTTCCCAGTACTGTTTTCACCAACCGTGAGGTTCCGGGTTTGACATGCTAATTCAGCGTTGTCTGGCTGTTCACTCACCATAGAAACCCTGATTTAGACTTCAATGTCAGCAAAATGTTTGGTTTAATAAATATTCTTCTGGAAATTATGTTTTCTAGTTTGGTAAGGAGCTCTTCCATGTATTGACTGGGATCTTACACATGACCAATTTCCTCTTCAGTTTGAGAAATGAGGAACAATTCACTCTCCACCAAACCCTTGGGAAACTTGGCTGGTTATCGGAATTATGAATATGCTGTATACCATTGTAAACATTTTCAGTAGTGTAAGTGGCATTGTAATAGTCGCTAGGTTATGAAGGACTACAGGACCATCTTGAAGCACACCAGTGCTACAGCTCTAGCTAGTTAGTTAAAAATACCAAAGACAGAAGCTCACCAACTGGGTGGGTGAAGTAGCTAAACAATGACAGCATAATGAAACATAGGGTTATTTTCAGGAACCCCCATAATGTTTACATTGGAGACATTCATGGGCTCAGAGAAGACAACTAGTGCCTGCCCTTCCCTCATGACCCCCTGTATTTTTCAGCTTGTACATGATCAAAAAGTTCATCTGTCCCTGACCACATTACACCATTCCTTTTGCTGTCCCAGTGACATTTAGCAAAGTTCTGCTGCTGCATTTCGTGGCTTGCTCTTAGGAAAGGCTTGTTTCGTGGAACTTTTTCATAAAGCTTTTGGTCAGGGAGGTGGTGTCCCACGGTGGAATTTGACATTTGAAAAACCAGGGAATCAACTAAACTGTACAATTCTGAAACTGGGATCTTCCTCTTCCTTGTAGATGTACAGATGTTCCATGTTTTTCAAACTCTAGGTAATTTGAGCTCACTACTGTTTTTTGGGGGGGGGATTTCCTAATTTATGCAAGTCCACAAACTTCTGTCTCGGTGGTGTTTCTCCTGGGTTTTACCCATGTTAATGGGTGATAAAGGGATTTGTGTGTAACTTCATATTCATAACCCCAGGAAACCTGAAATGGCCAAACATCCATACAGTCTCTGGAGCCTAGGAGAAATAAAAAGATTGTTTCTCCCCAAAGAATAACTTTTTTAATTGAATATAATATTTAGGGATGCCAATGATTTTACACCATGTGATTGGGAAAGCATACCCTATCCCTAAATTAAAACAGCAGTCTTATAGGACTGATCTGTTTCATATAAAGGGTAAGCAATATTTCAAAACATGTGCTAGGAACCTTTGAATCTTCATGCGCATTATTTGTTTTATGATTGGTTTTGCCCATTTTAAGTTGACAGTGTACAGTCTGTAGCTGCTAATTCTGCTAAAGCCGGTCATCAACGCAGGACATTTCCCTACAATATGTGTTTAATCCATTTGTTCTCTGTAAATAAATGTGTGGGATTATCTGCCTATATTCTACAATGGAATTACATCAACTGCATATTTTCAAAAAAATCTCCAATAGCCTTTCTTGAAAACAAAAAAGGGTAATTAGGGCTCAAAATGAATCAAAGAGAACTAAATACCTCAGTAAGGCCGAATGAATCTTCTGGAAATCTTTAACTATGCTGAGAATGTGAAGCATTGTTACATGCCGTAATGCTGGAATTGGTGTGTTCACTGTACAAGTCCTATTTTAATTATGATGGCCGTACTCGCATGATCTACAGTGCCAATCAAAGGTTTAGAAGCTGTTTCCTAGAAAGGCCTTATTTTTATTTACAGTATTATTATTTTTATTTACACTATATACAGTGTGGTATTCCCAGCATATTATAATAGTTATAATACTTATTATAAGTATACTTAGTATACCTCTTTAAACTTAGAATTCATGTCCTGGAAGTGTGCTATGCTAATTTACTGATTATGTACTAAATGCAATCAATAGTGTTATTAAATATATACTTAAACACAACTAACTTTACTTAACTGTACTATTTTGAGACACCTCTTACATGCATTTAGAGATACTTAAGTACATTGTAAATTGAAGAACATTTCTAGTACATGAAAATACACACATACATTTATATATATACAGTGGGGAAAATAAGTATTTAGTCAGTCACCAATTGTGCAAGTTGTCCCACTTAAAAAGATGAGAGAGGCCTGTAATTGACATCATAGGTAGACCTCAACTATGAGAGACAAAATGTGGAAAAAAATTGAGAAAGTCATTTTGTCTGATTTTTAAAGAATTTATTTGCAAATAATGGTGGAAAATAAGTATTTGGTCAATAACAAAAGTTCATCTCAATACTTTGTTGTATATCCTTTGTTGGCAATGACAGAGGTCAAACGTTTTCTGTAAGTCTTCACAAGGTTGGCACACACTGTTGCTGGTATGTTGGCCCATTCCTCCATGCAGATCTCCTCTAGAGCAGTGATGTTTTGGGGCTGTCGGCGGGCAACACGGACTTTCAACTCCCTCCAAAGGTTTTCGATGGGGTTGAGATCGGGAGACTGGCTAGGCCACTCCAGGACTTTGAAATGTTTCTTACGAAGCCACTCCTTTGTTGCCCTGGCATGCTGAAAGACCCAGCCACGTTTCATCTTCATTGCCCTTGCTGATGGAAGGAGGTTTGCACCCAAAATCTCACAATACATGGCCCCATTCATTCTTTCATGTACACGGACCAGTCGTCCTGGTCCCTTTGCAGAGAAACAGCCCCAAAGCATGATGTTGCCACCCCCATGCTTCACAGTTGGTATGGTGTTCTTTGGATGCAACTCCGCATTCACTTTCCTCCAAACACGACGAGTTGTGTTTTTACCAAATAGTTCTACTTTGGTTTCATCTGACCATATGACATTCTCCCAATACTCTTCTGGAACATCCAAATGCTCTCTAGCAAACTTCAGACGTGCCTGGATATGGACTGGCTTAAGCAGGGGGACACGTCTGGCACTGCAAGATCTGAGTCCCTGGCGTCGTAGTGTGTTGCTGATGGTAGCCTTTGTAACGTTGGTCCCAGCTTCCTGCAGGTCATTCACTAGATCCCCCCTTGTGGTTCTGGGATTTTTCCTTACCGTTCTTGTGATCATTTTGACCCCACGGGCTGAGATCTTGCGTGGAGCCCCAGATCGAGGGAGATTAGTAGTGGTCTTGTAGGTCTTCCATTTTCTGATTATTGCTCCCACAGTAGATTTCTTCACATCAAGCTGCTTGCCTATTGCAGATTCAGTCTTCCCAGCCTGGTGCAGGTCTACAATTCGGTTTCTGGTGTCCTCCGACAGCTCTTTCGTCTTCACCATAGTGGAGTTTGGAGTGTGAGTGTTTGAGGTTGTAGGCAGGTGTCTTTTATACTGTTAACGACTTCAAACAGGTGCCATTAATACAGGTAATGAGTGGGGGAAAGAGGAGCCTCTTAAAAAAGAAGTTACAGGTCTGTGACAGCCAGAAATCTTGCTTGTTTGTTATTGACCAAATACTTATTTTCCACCATTATTTGCAAATAAATTCTTTAAAAATCAGACAAAATCACTTTCTCAATTTTTTTTCCACATTTTGTCTCTCATAGTTGAGGTCTACCTATGATGTCAATTACAGGCCTCTCTCATCTTTTTAAGTGGGACAACTTGCACAATTGGTGACTGACTAAATACTTATTTTCCCCACTGTACATAGTATACTTCTACTGAGTACACTAAAGTACTACTGAGGTCAAATGTACTTGTAATATATACATTTTGTACTTGTATTTAGCTCACAAAACATTAATATGTATTGTCATACATAATTTGTACCTCACTCTCTTTCAAGTGAATAAATGAAACTATGTAATAACACATACACATTATGCAAGGTTATTCAAAGACAACAGCAATCGTGTAGCTGTGGCTCTAACCCCTGCTGTTCTTTCTCTCAGCTTTTTTTTCTCCCTGTTACTTTTTCTCTATGTAAATAATCCTCAATCTGATTGGCTGCCGTTCTGCCTCATTCTAAAAGCAGTTTAAGTTTAAACCCTCATTTCTGGATGGAATTGAGGTGGATTGAATGGGCGGGGATATGTAAATTAATTTAGTTTGACATCACCAAATAAAAATAGCCTGCTTTAGCAGCTTGGCTTTTATCTCTGGACCATACTGGCAATGTACACATTTTACATCAAACACTTTGAGAGTGTTTACGAGTAATTGAATAAGGCAAAAGGATGATATGGTCCTTAATTAAATACATCATTTAAATGTGTTTCTGATGCTTGGTGGTTTGTCATGTTGTTAAGTCAGCCGAGCAGAAGGTATGTTTTTCCTCTGGAATGCAGAACGTTCAGGTGATGCTATCAGTCAGAAACCCACACAGAAAACCACCCTGTAAGGGTCTAACCCTGCAGTTTATCCATAGGGACGTCACATCACGTTCTATAACACTAATGACTCTCTCTCTGGCGCACCATCAGCATTTCATGAAGGTGAGTCACTGGCTGTATTACAGTCATTTTCTCCCTTCATTTTTTAGACTTCTCACTGCTTGTCATCTTGTGTACTAAAGCACAAACAAATCCAATAGACCTGCCCACCCCAACACTGATCCTTCATCATGGCACCTGGAGACCTGCCGGACCCTCACCCTGTGTGCATGCTTAGCTCTGCCTCTCAGTGGAGAACGTGCTCGCTTTTTCAGCAGGGATTAGAGGAGAAGCGTGCAGAGAGGTTTGCTGCCCTACTTTGAACGGTGAGTCTAATTCCATGTGTGAATCAGCCAGAAAAGGAGAATAAAGAGAGAAAGATAAATAATAAATAATGAAACCACTCAGATCGCTCCACCATCTGCTTTACATATCATAAACAAGCCTGAGGGGGAAGAAGTCCATGTCTCTCCTTTCTTTCTTTCTTTCTCTTTTCTCTCTCTCTTCCTTTTCTTTTATTTCTTTCTTCTTCTTCCCTCTCTAACTTCTCTCTCCCCCCTTTTTCTCTCATTTCTTCCTCTGCCTAAGTGTATACCTCTCTTTCCTCATTTCTCTTTTTCTGGTCCTCCTTTTTTTTCTCTCTCTCTCCCTTGTCCTCTTTCTCAGGGCTGTCATGTGATGAATCCATTCCCTCCATCTAATCTATGTCTGATCACTGTTTGTCTCAATGAAGTCACTGACAGAAACACATTTATCTGTCCTGCAATCCAACAGACCCACAGCATTCCCCCCTCTCTCTCCCTCTCTCTCTCTCTCTCTATCTGTTTGTCTCTCTATCTCTCTTGTTCTCTCTCATTGTTTTCACTTTCACTATAGGAATTGTGTGCTATCTGCTAGCATCAGTCTTGCTGCATAGGGGGTCTTCTTCTGTTTATATGGGAACAGATATAGGAACCTGCACTGGTCATTTTTTTCACTGAGGGAGAACACAGTGTTCCCGATAATCATGTTTATTCTCCCTGAGTGCAGAACAAATCAATTACCAAGCCCAACGAAACCCACATAAATCTCTCTCTACACACACACACACACACACACATACACACACACGCACACACAAACACACACACACAAACACACACACACGCACACACAGACACAGAGAGAGAGAGAGAGAGAGAGACACACACATATGATGTTATAAGCGACATATGCTGCCTCTGCAGAACCCACCCCTCCCAAAGCACACGCACCTTTCCTGGAATTTAATCCCAGTTAAATTGTAGTTCATGCAGATTGATAAACAATATAAATGACTAACTGTGCACAAGGAACACGTGCTGCAGCAAAATGAAAAAAATACTTCCTCAAGGCCTCATTCAACACACATTCACCAGCACTGTTCACTACTCCACTTACTCCTTAATCACAGGGCTTGCTTTAAAGGCCTTCACACAGCCAAACGTAGTGGAGCTTCAATGAGTGTTTAGTGGTAATCCCTTCATCAGACATGAAGATCATATTTACAATCAATATTAAGTTGCTTACAGGAAGATTAATGATCTGAGATCAGTTCCTTCACTCCGTATAAATCAGTTTATTAATGGTAAGAAGTGCAACAGCTCATCAGCACCTTTCAGAACTCCTCCTCTGATGCTGTGTTAAACCTGATCTCAAAGGAGCAGCGGTGAAAAAGCAGCGCTATGATGACACCCTCTCTGAATAAAGCTCTGCTTCCGCGTTCTCTCTAATGCGCAAGGTTCGATTGGCGCCTTTCACCAGGCAGACTGGATGAAATCCAAACCTACAGTAAAGCTTCAGACTGAAAGAGAATCCCTAAATGGTCAACTACCAACCAACGCACACACGTACACCACACCCCACCATTCCCAAAAGGTCATGCACGGGAAATGCACGCAGGAGACAGTGATGTCATCCTCAGGATCAATACAATGCCTTAATGTAATTCTGCCCGAATGCACAGAGCTAGGCACACTCACACACTGTGCATAGAAAAAAAACTCCTATCCTTTTATCTGAGAAACAAAAAATGGTCCAGCTACAAATCCCCTTTACAGATTTTACTACTCACCCCAGATGTACGTATTCAATCAAAACATGTTTGATGTCCTAATTTTACTCTTTTAGTTTAACAGAGATACAACATTGTTAACTCAGAAAGACCTTGTCTGCCCACTGTGTTCGGCTTGTGTTGATTTTTACAGTTGGCTGTGCCCTAAACCACACTGACAAGTCAATGTGACCTAGATATGCAAGAGTTTTAGTTCGAAACGGTACAAAATGAACTAAAATGACTAGAACAATGGGAAGAAGTGATAGGCTTGACAGTACATCCAATAGGGCTATGTATATCTACTGTCCCAACCTGCCCTGTCGCACAATACCACTTTATACTGCAAGAGGAGATGGTGAGTCACTGTAGTATCAAGTTGAATCAGTTTGACATAAGAGGATGGAAACATGAAACTGCAGCCATGCTGGCATATTATAACTTTGTGACAGTCACGCTGAAGGTGATGCTCCCAGTTGAATTATTTTAGCACA
The DNA here is from genome assembly GCA_024036415.1 of Prochilodus magdalenae. Classification (NCBI taxonomy): domain Eukaryota; kingdom Metazoa; phylum Chordata; class Actinopteri; order Characiformes; family Prochilodontidae; genus Prochilodus; species Prochilodus magdalenae. Next base: position 119,293 of record JAMWET010004037.1, on the reverse strand, counting down.
GGTAACCAGTGAAAGGAAGGATAAAGGTAATGTTGGCCAAAGCTCTTGGCAAGAAACCGTGTTCGGCAGCAAACAAAGGAAATGGTATTAATAGAAGCATTGATTTCCACTGCTGATAAATTGTTTGAACTGAAGAGGGAGGAGGAGGGACTGTGCATGTTCTGGTTATACATCGCCCCCTTTTGTTTGGAGTATAAATCAAACAGGTTGCGTCATCTTACAAGTTGTGAAATATGACGGATGTCATAAGATTTATGTAACAATTGGATACCCTGATGTCTTGGATGATCCGTGACTCCTGGAGGCAGTGGGGAATTGTGTATGTTCTATAATTTTAAGACACCAAACTTTAGACAATGGTTTGAAGATTAGACAAGGGGTGGGGGAACTCTCTAAACATTTAACATTCAGCACAATATATATAAGGTGTTGTAAACAAAAAATACAGAAAAGGATTCATCTCCACGACTAAAATGGGAAGGAGACAGTCCATTGATAGAAATACGAATAGGATGGCCTGAACATACTGAACGTGGGTGCTGTATCACAGAATTAACACACTGTCTTTATGGTGAAGGTATAAGTCCCCTTTTTTTGTGGAGAAGTGTGCATGCGATGCCATCTGACACTACAAATTATGCTGTTTCTGTGAAAATTTTTTACCCCCTGAGACCCCGTGTCCTCATATGAGGACAATATATTTCAGCTGCTTTGCACCATGATACTTTTTAAAATGTTGACCCTTTGACCTCATATGAGGACATTGTTTTTTGCCAAAACAACTTCCTGTACAAAGACAACGTTTAGTTTATACTTGTTAGGTCTAACTAATCATAACTAGCTAGGAGAAATTAAAATTGCACACCAAGTAAGTCCAGGTCTCAGGAGGTTAAAGTGGCTTTTAAGTGACATGTTGTCTATACATTTCAAGTTTATATGTCTGACCCTGCATAATAGGAGGCTGGTCCTATGTGACTGGGATAACTGACTCTAACTAGATCCAAGAGAAAATCTATCTTTGTGTACATTTGTTGTTTACATTTCTCATCAGCCTGTACACACTTTATACTCAATACCAAGGACACCTCTCTGTAGTCACTGTTGCCCATATTAATTTATGTTCACAGCTTTGTTCCTCTAAAATTGTTAGCCAGTAATATTCCTGGGTAGCTGATTTTGTATAGTATGGCTTTGTGCCTAAAATTGACAAGCTAGACAATGTTCTGCCATTGTGCATTGCGTTCTCCTATTCATCCAGTCCTTACTGACCTGGCCCATGACCTGAAAAGATGGGCATACAGCTGCACTCCAACTCTGTTCCACACAGCATGCGTGCCTTTTGACCTTTAAAGGAGATGTCTCCTACATGGAACTCACATTTAACATGCCAGTTACATGAGAAACAGCCTGTGATAGAATTTATCCCATTCTGTGGTGACAGCATGAGCACTGGGCTAGTTCCCTTTACCGCTAATTAGCTCTGTGATTGCCACACGCTAATGCGGAGTACAGGCCGAGAACTAGCGTTAGTCATGGCTGCCATGTTTGGAATCACTCAACAGATACTGTTAGGGGTTGTTGATGTTTTGAGAAGGCTCTGGTGATGGTCTTTGTTACTGTCGCCAATAGCAGTTTTGTGCCCAGCTTCATGAATAAGCTCTTTCTCTGTTACAGGTTTATTACCTCATTCAGTTTTCAGTGCCCCCCTGAAGGAACACAAACAAAAAGCACAGGGTCACAGAGTCCGAAGTGCAGGGGCGGCCTGAGGCCTCCATTGACCAGCATTGCAGACAAAACAACAATGGCCGTCTGTGACTCTACTACTGCACCCCCCTTCCCTATACTATGGTTCCCACTCATACCAGCCCCTATCACGCACTCAGTACTACCACACACAGGCCTGGCTGGCTCCTACCCCAGACGCAGGCACAAATGGTACACAGTGAAAAGAGCAGGCTTGTGAGACTCCAGCCAGGCCGCCTTGTGACCCGAATGCAAGTGCCAGAAATTTGAACAGTCAATGGGCAGACAAAAGGATGGCGCTCGATGGAAAAGAACTGCAGTATAGCACAAAGAGAGAACAGCATAGTTGTGATACTGCAGACTGGAGTTCGAGCCCCTTCTTGGCAAGTGGTCAGTGGTATTCCTTGGAGATTACTTTTGCTTACCTGTATATACCTACCTACATTACTTTCACCTATTTGTGTATACCCCTTCAAATTTGCCAAATGCTATAAATGTTTTTTGTTTTCTCTTAGGGAATAATAGACACTTAAATACAAAGTCAGTGTTTAACTGTCTCAATTACAGTCAGTGAATTTATGTCAGTTATATTAACTAAGTAGATCTGCAGCGCTGGTCTGCCTCAAAGTGGCACTGTAGCTAATTGGTTCACACAGTTGGTCCCTCTTAGCCTAGCAATGGTAAATATGCCTGCAATCCCTCTGAGAAACTTCACAAATGCTGTAACATATCTGCAAATCTGAATTGGTGGAAAAAGTGAATTGTTTTTGTTGAAGACAACTGCATTACCAGTCTATAAAAAACACAAAACTACACGCTCATGCAGTAGAATAACGTTTTTCTGTCTGACTTCTAAAAAGTATACAGGCATGCAGATAGCTAATCTGCAAATGACAAAATCCCAATAGCTGTGATCAGTTATTGGTAACTTTTATAGTTATGTAATTGAACATAAGTTAAAGCTAGGGTAAATATCAACAAAGCATCTAAAGTTCAGGATCCCTTGACCAGACCTATGTGACTGTCCGGACGGTTTTATAATTCAAATGAGAACGGTTGATTGACATTCCCAAATCCAAATACTTCAAAACCACTACACCAAACTAGTGAATAAGTGAATTGGGCTGTTTGTGTGCAGGCAGCAGTGTAGGACTTGTGTGTCCCATCACTGAAATGTGGTGAAATCCTAAGGAGGGTAGGGTTTTATTCACTTCATTTAAACATGTACATGGAATGCAGCATGACCGGTTGGACAAAAATAACAAATGTAGAAATAATGGTGGTATTAATATGAACAATCAGTGCTAACAAATGAACAATTAACAGTGACACAAATAGACAGATAAGGTGTTCGCTTAAATTCACTGCGTTTCTGAATCAAGCAGAGTGAAACAGAGCGATGGGGAACCACATTAAGCTTGTGACCGGTGAGGGTACTGCTTATGTAAGCTTTATACACAATTAGAATTGCTCTGTTGACAGCAAGTATCTATCTATCTATCTATCTATCTATCTATCTATCTATCTATCTATCTATCTATCTATCTATCTATCTATCTATCTATCTATCTATCTAATGTTAGTGTTTACCCACTTCCTCCCTGATCACACATGGTGGTTGTCAAGGCTAAAAACAGGTGTATGTAGTTTCTATAGAGATAAAAATAAATAGAACGGGGGTGAGGTGGTTTGTAACACATCTTTAAAAAGTGTTACCACCTTACTTCCCCTCTTACACAGAGCACTTTCTTGATAATTGTACAGAATCTGTGGAACAGGGCCGGCCAAGCCTGCACTATAAGGCAGCGAATATTTGTCAGTGTTCTGACTCTGATTAAGAATTTACATACACAGGGTCACACACGTGCGCGCGCACACACACACACACATGCACACGCACACACGCACGCAAACACACACACACACACACACACACACACACAAACACACACACACATGCACACGCACACACGCACGCAAACACACACACACACACACACACACACACACACAAACACACAAACACACACACACATGCACACGCACACACGCACGCAAACACACACCCACACACGCACACACACACACATGCACACGCACGCAAACACACACACACACACACACACACACACACACACACACACACAAACACACAAACACACACACACATGCACACACACACACACACACACACACACAAACACACACACACACTCCTGAAGCTAAACTAAAGTGAATTTGAGTTATGGTCAATAACAGACAGCGAGTCATTGCTTCAGATTGTTCTTCATTTTCAATAAGCCTCTTTTTCAAGGATATTATAAGATGTGGCCTCTGTTTCTTTTTTTCTTTTTTTCTTTTTGACTAATTGTTGGAACCTAACTCAGCATGTGTTGCAACCTACCACTGCGGTAGTGGAGTAAGAAAAGGAACACCATGTACCTGACCTCTGCTCATGAGGTCTATGATATTTTTGGTTTGGTTGTAAACAAATGTGGGTACTTTGAATAAAAGTCTGAGAACCTAAGTGAGCTATGTTTGTTAACGTCATAGCAAAATAAAGAGGAAGATGTGATCATATTGCCTGTGGTACATATGTGTTTTTATATGGTGAAATATTCCCCTCTAATAAGAGCCTCATAGGATGTTCTGTAGAATTACTGTAGTTCTATAATTCAAAGCATTATTGTGAAATATATTATAGTGTCTTGTTCAGTGTTAGTCAATAAATAAATAAATAAATAAACAAACCTCTTGTGCAATTCCCCAGAAGCCTTAAAGGAGGAAGTAAGACATAACATCAGGTATTTTCACTTCCTTCACTTCCATTTTTAGTGCCACACAAATAACAGTCTTGTAAAACACCTCATAGTGACCTCCCATAAACATGGAACAGCACAAAAGAAGCATTTGGGGAAACTTTTAGTGGTAGTCTTTATCATGCATGTTGGCACTGCTCCAACATGTCTGACAGACAACTTCTGCTTCTCCATGCAAATCTGTGTGTGTGTGTGTGTGTGTGTGTGTGTGTGTGTGTGTGTGCAATGTGGGTATATTCAGGGCCTTTTCCATGAGTGATATTATCAGCCATGTTTGCATGTTTCTGAAGGCCATGAGATGTAAAACAGTGAAGGGAAATACAGCCTTAGGCCAATCAGGTTGAGTAAACACAAACCAGAACCCCCCCCACCCCCGCCTCACTTCCCAGACATACATCACATACATACCGGCAGCATCCAAAAACAATCCCAGGCCAAATAAACCCCAAAGACTCAACAAGCTGCAAAACTACACCACAGCTCTGGGGCTGCTTTCAAACATCACTTGCCACTAAAACAGCACCAGTTAAGCGATTAGCCAATCATCTGAACACTAGTGCATGTCTGTGAAGAGCCTGAGAAGCAAAAGCACACACTGCTGTGAGGGGCGCGATGCTATCTCATACACAAACACAGCAGAGCCAGCACGGAGGTGGTGAAGCGCTAACGCAGCCTAAACACAGCAGACACGAGACCCGTCAACAACCATTCCTTTCTTTTTCTCTCTGTCTCTATCGGCCACCCCTATCACACACACACACTCGTATTCTCTCCAATTCAGAGGATTCATATCTCTGGAGAGGCCCCAACACAGACAAAGCAACAGCAACACAGATGGGGAAATGCTAAAGCTTCCACGAACTCAGCAGGCCGAGGGGACGTGAGGAAGATGGCCTGGTGTGTCTGTGAGTTCTTGTGCGGAGTAATGTGCTGAATGTTTCAGAGATGAAGAAATCCATCATCCAGTGTGTGAGTCGGTAACTGTGGCCCATGTGACAGGCAGCTGGAGAAAGCAGCTGTTTCACTCAAAGCTGCATTGTTCAAAGAGACTCCCCCTGCTCAAGTCCTTCTCGCCATCACACACACTCACATCAGTGAGGCCTTGAGAACTTTCTATCACATGAATAACAAGAACAAGAAGGATTCCTCCTGGTGTCAAACCACAGAAAGACAATCTCATCACACACACATCAACAGCTGCAGGCAAACGTCTGAAAACCTTTAGATGATTTTACTATCGATATAAATGTATATATGTGGTTAGTGTAGCTCAGCGGGTAACACCACTACCCAGCGTGCCATCTCTACATGTGGGAGACTGGGGTTCAAATCCCGGTCTGGGTGACTATGCTGTGCTGTCCTAACACCTCATTGGCCTACCTGTAATATGATTAACCTTGTAAGTCGCTCTGGATAAGAGCGTCAGCTAAATGCCGTAAATGTAAATATATGTCTGTAGATGTATGTGCTTTAGAACAAACACAGATAGTAAATAAAATATAAGAGGAATGTCTAGTTATTGATATCCTAATATCCTGGTCAGGAGAATACAGTTAGAAGAACACTGGTTTGCTTTCTGACCTCTCACTGATCTTAAATCATGATATGGACCTGTTACATTTCACAACTGGTTTTAATTTATTGAAGTTTTGATTAGAAAATGCTGCTATTGGACTGAGCTTATTGGGACAAGCTATGGAAGTGCTAACATTCTGGATTTTCTTTATTGGATTTTTCGTATTTCTTTACTCATTAGTAATCCAAACAAGATGGCATTGTCCAGTGGTCTCTCTCTCTCACTCTCATCAGGGTTTGGCTCTACTGACCCTACATCAGAGGTCAGGAGGATAATTTCTGCTAAAACAGAGCCTCTTATTCAGCCCTGTAGCTGAATGAAACCTGTGACTAGACCTTTGACCTCTGTGTTGCATGTAGGCAGGCTGCAGTGAACTGGGTCGCCGGGTCATCACTATGGCACCCAACGTAAAAATGAAATAATCCATAATGTATCAGTTTTGGAGGGAAATCAATGTGGAAAGTTCAGCATTGCTCTCGGCCAGTAAAAACAAATCATAAACACGTTCAGACACTGTTGTTGATTTGGCAGTTGTTGATTCAGACTGTTTCTGCTGGCAGCCTGCTGGTGTGTGAGTGTGTTTGTGTGTGTGTTGGGTGGGAGTGAGTGAGGGAGTGTGTGTAAATTTACTGAGTTTGTGAGGTGTGTATGTCTGTATGCTTAAGGGTTAGATACATTTGCCCAGCTTTGTTCTCATAGGCCTTTTTATTATTCCATAGCACACGGAACATACACAGTAGGCACATTGTTGCACTAGCGATGGTAATACACACTGCATGCAGGCTATCTGCTTGTTAAGTCTGGTGTTATAACCATTTCTGGGTCCAAATGCTCCTTCACGTTCCAAAGGCAAACCACAAGGATAGCTGAGAGCCTGTTCATGATCACCTCTATCTTTAATGATACAACACTGAGGGGTAAAAGGGGGCTACATTTTGTCCTTCAGTCCGCTTGTTAAGACATGAATATTGGCCTTTCTTTAATTTGTTTTTCGACATGCTGCAGTGCTGTTTCTCTTGATTATTAAATCTGAGTCCAAAAACTACTCTGTTGTTCTCCTGTTTGCCTTGTGATAAGTAAGGGAAGGGAAAATGGCTGCAGTTGATACAGTAAATTATGATTAAATCTAGTTAATCTAACGTTACAGCCCATTAGCGAAAACCAAACTGGGCCTTTGCTGATACCCTGGATACCAGCTATGGGGTTTATTGGATGTTTTTGGCTATGATCCCACATCTTTGTGTTTTAATTCTCAGCTCCTTTTTTTCTGTGCAGCCCATCTTAGGTGGACATACATGTCTTTGCCTTAGCTAGCTAGCTTGTTTTGGCCTGACAACCAAAACAAGACACAACGTATCTTGAGCATCAAGATTGGGAGGTCAATATGTCACTAACAAGGGTAGCAGTGAATCCAAAGATTGTATATTGTGTATCCTCTTTACAGCAGTGTGTTTATTAGTCTCGGGGGACAGGACGTTATCTCTTAATGAAAACATCTGGGAAAAAATGTTGAGCTGAATGTGAGTGGGTGTGTGGACATGTTATGAAGGAAATGAGATTACATTTCTAAACCTAATCAACTTCATGAGCTCAAAGTATTGACAGTATGACTGCGCGTTTGTCAAAGTCGCCCCTAGGACAAAAGGCCTGCCATTAGCCAATGGATGTAACATAAGTTGCTGTGTAGCCCCACTGTAAAGCTCAGGTTAAGCATGTAGGTGCGTGCTGCATGTGCGCATGCATTACAGGGCGTTACAGTTTTTACACTTTTGTGGCTGGACTGCAATGAAATTCACTAATACCAGGAATGCGTCCCCTTTTATACCTTTAGTGTGGGCTAGTTTGGGTTTTGTATCCTACAGTCATGTTACATCCATGATCACAAGATCTGCAATGCCAGACCATGTTGACGAGTGCCTCCTACTTTGAGCCCGGCCTTTGCAAGTCGTTGAACTGGTTTAGAAATTTCTTACACAGCTTCCCTAGTACATCTATGTTCCCACCAACATTTAGTCCAAAATGTCGTAGGGTTGTCCCCAGACATTCTCGTTATGAGATAGCACCTGGTCCTGTGAGCCTGTGTTAAACAAATTGCCACCAGTCTTGTTTGTATTGATCCACCCAAGTCACATGACTTTCATATGTAGTGAAATGGTGTGGAGTTGTACCTTCTCTCGTAGCTGCAGGTGCTGATTTAACCTTCTACCTTATTATTTTGATCGATCCAGGCTCTGCTCTAGATATTACTTTTTTATGTAGACTACATGCTCGTTTCCTTCTACAGGCAATAAGATCAACAGCCCGTATGCACACACTCCCCTCCACACTGTAGTCAGACAAAGGCGCCTTCACTGAGCCTTACTTTCTGTGTCCTCCTGTAATGTGTTGGAAATTAAGTGACCTGCTTTCTCAGCTGTGCACACTCCTAGCTGTGTGTGAAATTCAAATCTGTCCACACTTCAAACACTCTTCAAATCATATTTTCATCACATCACCTCTTATCCGGCCAAGCTGTGTCCCAGCTCTTTCACACTTGAGCCGTGTTAGAAAACCATCCCGAATCTCCTAAGGTATCATTTTACTTTCATCAGTGGATGTACCCTAGTCCGACTCTGACTGAATGTCAAGCTTTTTTTCTTAAAGGGACGCACAAACTTTTTTGTGTTGGGGAGCCAAAGAGAGTGGTTGTTGTTTGCCCCTAAGGGAGTTTCATACGGAGTGACCACAGTTTCCTATTTTGATCTAATGTCCAATGAGAGCAGCATGTTCCAATGCCCCCATGAGTGTAGCTGTTAGTGTTCTGCTCTCTGGTTCTATTCATTGTTCTCTGTCTGCTGAATTACTGATATTGCGGAATCATTTGAAAGACTTGATGTACTTCTGTGATAAACAAATTCACATGGTGATAACTGGAAACTACTTTGTTTACAGAGTCAGAGTCAGTCATAGCAATATATAGCAGGGGCCTTAATCATTGATCATGTTCATGCAGTATTAACATATTAACTTTGATACCAAGAATAACATATATTATACACTATATCGTTAAAAATACAGAATTATAATAGTTACAGCTGCAGCAGCACTGGAACAATAGTTAACTAAATAGTCGGATCATATTCTTATTATTTATTATTTTATTATTGTGCAAAGATAATATTGGGATCTGTTGGGATTTGGGAATAATTAAGATAGTGATAAGATAAATATCTACAAAGTCATCAATTACAGAGTGCTTCCTGTCCCAAATGCTAATCCCTGAATTTACCCTTGTTTTCTTTTAAAATGAAAACTATTTTCAATACTTGTAGATAGATAGATAGATAGATAGATAGATAGATAGATACTTTATTGATCCCGAAGGAAATTTAGCAGCCAGTAGCGGTTTCACAAAAAACGAACAGCACAGATACACATAATAATACAAAAAATATAAAAATAAAACAGTGTTGTGCAGTATGAGAAACCTAAAAGGGATGTTCAGTAACGGCAGCAGTATTACTAACTATTAAGGTATAGGCTATAGAACTATACATACAGCGAGTCACTATCTATGGATATGTTAATATAAATATATAAATATATCTCACTTGGTAAGGAGGCAAGAAATATATACACAGAAGTACAAAACAGGCTGTAGTGCAAAAGTAATAAATAAATGAGCAAGGGACGCAGTTATCAGCAGATAAATGAACAGAATGAATTAACATCATAGACATGATATTTAAGTGGAGTTGAGTGTCCAGGAGTGCAGATGTACAGTATATGTACAGTATATACAGTAAGTGTCAGAGTGTCCAGATGTACAGTATATACAGTAAAGTGAATAGTGCATAGATGAGTCTCTGATTATTGTACACTACCAAAGCACCAAAGAGTTTTAGTCTGTAGGTGAAGTTGTATTTTAGCCACACCCTTGGATTTTAGAGCTGGAAGTAAGATTGGATCCCTGTTCCTCATTGTGGTGAGCAGTTACATCCCATTGTTTTGAAGGAAATTGGTCCTGAAAATCGATCAATATTTTCTGCGAGTGCTTTTTTTTTTTTTTTTTGTTATAATGGAAAATCTTATTATTTCATGTGTGTACTGGCTAGAGTTTGGAGCTCTGCTCAACTCAAATTGAGATTTGATTGTTTTGATAGATGATAGAAAATCAAGGTACATAGCCAAATGATTTAATCTGTCAAAGTTAAAGTCAGTTAAAAGTTCAGAGTTAGGAACGCTGGCTTTGAACCAGTTTGGTAGAACGATTCGTGTGACACTGTAAAAATATACTTGCTTTGTAATTGGCTAAGGGGGTGAGGTTACGGTAACTTTCTGGCAGGGAAGATTAAACATCTTTACAGGCCAACTTTTTGCCCACAACCTTGCCTTAACTGCTCTAATTCCCAGGCGCACTGCATCGTACCATTCATTATTCACTAACTACTTGAAAATAAGTGCAATCAGTGAAATTCTCCAGTTATAGGACAGAGGAGAGGAACTGAACCTGCTTAAGCTGTTAATCTTAAGACTTGTTATTCAGTAATGTCTATAAATTAGTCAGGAACTATTAGTATGCATGTTATGGGGTTAGGAGACTGAGGATTGGATATATGGGTTGATGGGTATTTAGAGTTGAAGGGGTTAATTGGTGACCGTACTTCAAACAGACACCACATAAATAACAGAAGATGCCAGAACAATGGTCAAAGCTCTGGAGACTGTTCCTGAATGTGCTGTGTTATCAGGAGCAGCAGAAAAGGAAGCCATAAGAAAGCAGCTACTATCTATTTCGGAGCCTTTTCCCCACTGAGAAAAAAAAATTCTCCTTCCAACTGCAGGCCAGAAGTGTGAGAAAGAACAAACTGCCACAGTGCGTATACAAAATAAACACTCTGGCCCATGGTAGAGGACTACTGTTATTGGCCAACGATCTCAACCACGATGAATAGTCTAAACCAAACAAACAATAAGCAGGTGTTGTCTTGCTGACGTGGTTCCATTTGGTAGAAAAGGCAAAGCTCACGTCACGGAAAGAGACCTATACAACACTTCAATCAATAAAGAGGTCTCTCTCTATCTCTGTATCTATCTCTCTCTTTCGCCTTCTCTCCTATTTCCTATACTGAATGCCACTGCACCACTGGATGACAACGATACGTATACAATAAAATATATAACATCATTTATATTCAGCACACTTCAACTTACATGTTGGACTTATGTGTTAGAATTTGTTGTTGGAGCCTTTATGGCTCCTATTCCACTTTAGAAAACTAAAATCTCTGTGTGGGTCCTGAGCCAGAAAGCCTTCAGAGAAAAGTCAGCTCTGACCATGGCAGGCTGCAGTAGTCACAGTCAGCTCCAACTAATCTCAGTCTCTACTTTTACAATAGGACAGAGGAAAGAGTAATTCTGGCTAAAGACCTTGGAGGGCAGTTTGCTCCTGCAATAAAAGTATAATAAGGATGAAGAAGAGTCTGATTCCAGCACCACTCTCCATAAAAGAAAGAAAGAGGGGGGGACCACTTTCAGGAATTTATTTTTTAATGAGCTTTGTTCTTAGAAGTGGGCCTTGCAGCTTTGCACATACAAGAAACAGTAATGCAGCACAAGGACACTGCATTAGGTACACCACCTTGTTGCTCCACTTACTATGTAGGAGCACTTTGTAGTTCTACAAATGCAGACTATAGTCCATCGGTTTCTCTCGATACATTGTTAGCCAGTTCATTAGTGGTCAGGACCCCCCACAGGACCATCACAGAGCAGGTATTGTTTGGGTGGGGGAGCACTTACAGCACTGTGGTGACACTGACGTGGTGGTGATGTGTTAGTGTACGTTGTGCTGGTATGCGTTTAAACACGGTGTCCACTCACTGTCCACTCTATTACACTCCTACCTTGCTGGTGCACCAAGCAGATGTAAGGTCATAGAGTGTGTCTGTATGATAACTGGAGGAGATGAAATGGTCAATAATAGATATGAGGATGTGTGTTGTACAGAAAGGTCATATTGCTGAGTCTCCTCCACTAGAGATATAGTGCTCTCCGGCTTTTGGATGCCATGTATATAGTCACTGTGTATATGCTGTGTGTATTTATACACGCACTGTGGTGTGCAAGTTTTGGTGCCCTTGGTAAAGTTGCACAAGGTCGATTCACATGTTTTGTTGATGCGTAACTTATTTTCATTTCGAATATTAACAAAACATGTCGTTTGCCTAGAGGGGCCCACACTTTTGCATAGAAGTGTATAATTAATTTGGAATAATCGAGAGAGACAGACAGACAGAGAGAACGAGAGAGTGAGAGAAAGCGAGAGACAGAGTGGTAAACAGTTAAGCAGCATGTGTTTAGATGAGCTGGTGCTGATGGTGTAGTACTGTAGCAGTGTAAGAGAGTAGCAGTGTAAGAGTGTAGCAGTGTAAGGAAGAGTGTGATGACCTTGCATCACTGTTGTCCTTCACAGTGATGAGTGTAAAGCTGAATCAGCCTGTTAGTGCTGCCCACAGACCACACAGTGTGGACTCGCTTAATAGCCAACCTAATGCTGACCACACACAGCACAGAGCACCTGAGGACACACTCCAGGAAACACAACACAACTTGCTCCTTTAGTGTTTATAGTACATACTCCCTCATTCACACACGCCCTGGCATGCATAAACAAACACACACTAAGCCTTGTGACTCGTATCTATTGATTTTTTGTGGTGTCAGCGGGATTGTGTTACAGTCAAAACAACACCGGTCTTCTCAGAACCAGATTTACCTGTTCGACGCTGTTCACCCCAAAACAACAAAATACCTGTTACTGATTTGACTGCAGATCAGCAGAGGGTTCTAATATCGACTCTGGAGGGGGGAGGGGGGATGGGAAGATCAAGCCCCAATCTGTTTGTTTTAATGTTTCAAAACATTTTGCCAATGAACTGGACAGTATTGGTTGATTTCCTCACATATACTACTGGTATGGCTTCATTAGCCAATATATCTATTGCCCACCCTGTTATATGAAAATAGAAACTTAACATCACCCACACGCCTATTGGATCCATCAGTATCCAGATATCCTCGTATCCTCGATTTGATAGATAGATAGATAGATAGATAGATAGATAGATAGATAGATAGATAGATAGATAGATAGATAGATAGATAGATAGATAGACAGACAGACAGACAAACAGATAGACAAACAGATAAGACAGATAGATAGATAGATAGATAGATAGATAGATAGATAGATAGATAGATAGATAGATAGATAGATAGATAGATAGATAGATAGATAGATAGATAGACAGACAAGCAGATAGACAAACAGATAGACAGATAGATAGATAGATAGATAGATAGATAGATAGATAGATAGATAGATAGATAGATAGATAGATAGATAGATAGATAGATAGATAGATAGATAGAGAGACAGATAGAGAGACAGATAGAGAGATAGATAGATAGATAGATAGATAGATAGATAGATAGACAGACAGACAGACAGACAGACAGACAGCGGACAGATAGACAGATAGATAGATAGATAGATAGATAGATAGATAGATAGATAGATAGATAGATAGATAGATAGATAGATAGATAGATAGATAGACAGACAAGCAGATAGACAAACAGATAGACAGATAGATAGATAGATAGATAGATAGATAGATAGATAGATAGATAGATAGATAGATAGATAGATAGATAGATAGATAGATAGAGAGACAGATAGAGAGATAGATAGATAGATAGATAGACAGACAGACAGACAGACAAACAGCGGATAGATAGACAGATAGATAGATAGATAGATAGATAGATATATAGATAGATAGATAGATAGATAGATAGATAGATAGATAGATAGATAGATAGATAGATAGATAGATAGATAGATAGATAAATAGATAGATAGATAGATAGATAGATTTTTTGATATTCTGATTCCATTTATGTGTGACATTTACACGGCAAGCCGCTGTTGGCTTTATCCCGCCTTTATGTGAAGCTTTAGCAAAATTTCAGCACTAAACAGGGGACATGCACATCCGTCATTTAAACCCACCTTCCAAAACTTTACAATTCAACCACTGCCTGTGCTGCAGTCTGTGCAATAAATACTAAACAGGTTCAAACCGGCCTCTGCTGTCTTATGATTTATTGAATTTTGCAAATTTGATTTGAACCAATTAGGACACTGTCAGCAAAGTAATTTGCTGTAGTAAATTCAATCATGCCACACATTTCCAATCTACCAGAGTAGAGTCAGTACACGAAGACACAGAGCTGTTATCTGGAAAGAGAAGAAGGTTCAGTTGGTGATGAAGTAAAATAGAAACAGTTTCATTTCAGTTTAACTGTAATGGAAATGTCTTTGGGTCAGAATGAACAGTTTCATCCATTAAAATGCACTTCCATTCGGTTTTTGTCCACGTCACTTAGAAAGCACACAATAGTTTATTTATTTCATCTTGACATACCATCAGTTTGTAAGCACAACAATAAATCGCTGGTGAGGCTTCAGGGAGCTGATTAAACACACCACGTCGTCTTGATAGCAACTTTAGGCTAATACGAGTGAGCCTACTGATCAACAGTGTTTTTCTGATGCCTGGCCCAACCTCACAAAGCTATGTTCTGCACTCTGTGCATTCTACCCTATTTCCAGAGCCATGTGATCATTATCTCAGTAAAGGTGTGACTCATAACAGAGTGATCTTTGCTGATAACGAGCTGAAGTAATGTGCATGTTTTCAGGCCTTCAGCTCTTTCTATTTGGAACTAAACTGTGGAAAATATGAGAAACGTGTGCGTGTTTTTAAACAGGACTGTTTACAGCTCCAGATTGGAATGGGAGGGATAATGACCCAATCTCCAGAGCCCAGTGCCCCGTGGCTAAGCAAGCAGCGTGGGGCTCGTGTACGTACATTTCTCTGCTGATGACCAGGTTGTGCAGTGTAGTCCATTTGATTATAGTGCAACAATCCACTAATCAAAGGTTTACCTACGCAAAAGGCGGCAGGCCACATAAAGACTGACTGGTTACAGACGGAGGGCATAAACATGATCGCGGTCCTTCTAAAGCCTTCAGTGAAAGAGCAACCAGTTGGGTTGACAGCAGTACAGGACTTTATTTTTTAATTATGTGTGCGTATGTGTGTTTTGGGGGGCTAACTAGTTTAGCTAGTTTGCTCATGAGTGCAAAAAGTAGAGTGTTCTGAGGGCAGTTGTGTTGACTGGGATGAGTTAGCTGCTCTCTGGGTTGTTGATATTTACAGCAGTGACCTGAAAATGTGAAAACACAGACACAAACAATAAATGTATTTTATTTTCCATAATTTAATTTCGGTTGGCCTCGGCCAATCTTATGAACCTCCAGGCCAGGAACTGCCAACTATTTGCAAGTTCCATGGACCACAGATCTAATCATTTAAGATGAGATCTGATCATTTAAATTTCAGTTGACTTTTTAAATTACACAACATATATTATTTCTCCCATTTATTTAAGATATAAGATCTCTATATAGCCAAAAATAGGAGCTTTTTATATTGACTTCCACTGAAAGATTACCAGTTATCTATGTCAGTTCCACTGTTTGTGCATTTTGCCAGATCAGTTCAGTAAGTATAATCTTTTATTTTTGCAAATAATTATCACAAAAATAATGTTTGTTATATAGTTAAATAGCTACATACTGCAATAACATTTTGCAAAATTTGCCAAAGATTACCAACCCCCTCACCCCCTGCAGTACCACAACAGCCTGGAAGGGCCTGTGACCTGCCAGTTGAAAACCACAGCTCTAGATCAATCCTGCTGGGTTGGCATAAATAGTAGCACTAGTCTCTAAGGACCCTATTTAACGAGAAGCACACAGAAATGTTGGACTATACGCAAGTAGAAATGTCACCTTTCAATGGACAACAAGCCCACCGGATGAAACTGAAGTTAGCAAGACTGAATAACCCCTTCAAAATGTTACCTCTTGCAAGGTCAGAACTACACTAGCATTTCACCTGTTGGCTCGTTTGGTTTGTATATTCAATTGTGCTTCAGGTTAAAAGTGCACACAGCTTGGGTTTGGGGTGGGTGAGCGTACCCCTGTCCGCAGCAGATTTCATCACAATCCAGCACCAAAAATTGTGTATTGTCATTCTGAGCTCATGTCTGCCACCGCGTCTCTAAGGAAATACCAGCTAAGGAGGTTGCAACTGAGTTGCCCAGAAGTTCACTTATCATGTTGGCCATTATGCTGCCTTAGACAGAGCTCAGAAGTCGGAGCTCTCAATTACATCACTACCAACCCATGCCTTCATACTGCACAGTGGGAAAAACCTAGATGCATCCATGAAAGCGACTACGTCTAGTAACAACCTAGCTAACTCTGCTAATGGTAGGGGTGTGAATGATAACTGTAATATCCATGATTCATTTACATTCTACTCTATTCATATGTTAAATGATCAAAGCAGGGGTGATGCTGTTTTGTAAGGGCTGTAAACAGGTATTGTTAAAGTTACACTAACTGAAACATGCACATGGTTAGTTGTGGAGTTAAAAATGTTTAAGATATCTTAAAACACCTTTACAGTACATGCATACTTGTAACAGGAATATCGGTGTAACACTAATGGCACCCCATTAATGGAATCAAGAGTCAATTAGCCTCTTTTGCTTTAGGTGTCCAAACACTAAAGAGTTTGCAGAGCCAAGCTTGACTGGACTGGTCACTCATTACATGCACTATTACCTCAGAACTGCAGATGAGATGAAATTGTGCCTGGGTAAGACAACCTATGAAGGGAAAAAAGAAATATCAGTAAACATAAACAAAAACAACCAACGTATCATCATAATGAAGAGAGAATGATAAAAAATAAGGTGAAGAAATGAAGTGAAGTGACTAGTTTTAACACCTCTAACCAATCAATGTTTAGGGCTGTGAGTGTGAGAGCCAGGGCAGTAAGAAATGAGCTCAGGAGAGACTGCGTGTATGGGTGTTTGCTCAACAGCGGGTTTGGAACATTAACACATGATAAACTCAAAGAGCTCTAATATGAAGCAGCTCCGCCTGCAGCGCTTCAGAAAACACTCTTTCACTATCTCTGTCTCACATGCTCACACACCCTCTAACGGCCTGGATGGATTTAGCCACCACAACTCAGATCGCGTTACACCAGCCTCACCGGACATAGGCCTGTAATCCAACAGACCCTGAGGCGCATGAGTCAGTGATGAACAATAGGCAATGAAAGTGTGAAGAATGTGTCTAAATCTCGGGCACACACAATAGTGTGTGTGTGTGTGTGTCACAGTGTTTTCCACTGGGCGGTGTCTTTCAGGTGTAGGCCAGTTCTGGTGAAAAGGAAAGAGGCAAGAAAACAATGACAATCCCATTGCCAAGTGATGGTGCTGCAGTAATCTCACCCAAAGGAAGACGAGCAAAAAGGGGCAGGAGCGAGAACACACACCTCCTCTAATGATAACACGCTTCAACGTTTATGGGGCCAAGGAATCTCTTTTACAGGCCGTTTCCCCTGTGGAGCACTTCCAGAGGGATCGATTCTACTGAGGTATAATTATACTGTACTGAGCAAATTACTATGTGCAAAAGGGAGATACAGACAGAGAGTGAGAGAGAGAGAGAGAGAGAGAGAGAGAGAGAGAGAGAGAGAGATACAGACAGAGAGATACAGACAGAGAGAGAGAGAGATACAGACAGAGTGAGAGAGAGAGAGAGAGAGAGAGCGAGAGAGAGAGAGATACAGACAGAGAGATACAGACAGAGAGAGAGAGAGAGAGATACAGACAGAGAGTGATAGAGAGAGAGAGAGAGAGAGAGAGAGAGAGAGAGAGAGAGAGAGAGAGAGAGAGAGAGAGAGAGAGAGAGAGAGAGATACAGACAGAGAGAGATACAGAAAGAGAGATACAGAAAGAGAGAGCGATACTGAGAGATATATACAGACAGAGAGAGATACAGAAAGAGAGAGAGAGAGAGAGAGAGAGAGAGAGAGATAGAGAGAGAGAGAGAGAGAGAGAGAGAGAAAGAAAGAGAGAGATACTGTCAGTGTGCAATGATGGATATGAACAGTGATATGTGAGTACAGAGAGTTGAATAACCTTTGTAATGCAACACGGCAGCAGTCTTAATACCACGATACTAGCGTCATGAGAACTCGCAGCTGCTCAGTTCTTTATTCTTAAATCTGAACTAAGCTGTGTCAGTTAAGGAAAGGAAGTGTTTCAGAACAGAAGAGAAAATAACAGTAAGTGTAATTTAAATGTAGTCTTGGTATCAGACTAAAACCTTCAGTCTCTGAATCTTCTGATGATATTATGTGCTGTAGATGATGGGATAACCGAAGGCTTCGCAATTTTACATTGAGGAACATTTCTCTGAATTTGTTCCATTCTTACACCCAGTTTTCACAGATTAGTGAACCTCTACTGATCTTTCCCTCTTATATACCCATACCTTTTATACCCAGTCATGTGACTTACCTCTTACTTTTCCGGCCTTTTGTTTCCTGTGTCCCGATTTATTTGAGATGCGGTGCTGCCATCAAGTTCCAAATGAGTACTTTTTGTCTCACTTTCAGCACCTGATATGTCCGCCATGTTCCATTATGAATTAAATATGGGTCTATGACGTTTGCAAATCACTGCATTCTGTTTTTATTTACATTTATTTACACTATACACAGCATCCCAACTTTTTTGGACCTGGGATAAAAATATACTGACAATCATACCTGAGCATCTCTCTGCTAAATACTGTATGTGTTTGTGACCAACATATATATTATGAAATAGAATACTGGATGGACTGCACACGGCTTCTATTCAGAACAATGAGCACCCCAAGAACACTTTGCTTCATTAAATGGTTCTTTGGACCATGAACAGTTTTTTAGATTGTTCTATATGGAACCTTTTTGAAGGATTCTATATAGCACCAAATAGGGTTCTACTGATACAAGCAGACATTGTAACTATAGTACAGCCCTTTTTCGTGCTATAAAGCCATTTTCCATGTTAAAGAACACTTTTAGAACCATCCTTTTTAACTGTGTACTGCAGTTGAGTTAATCCCACCAACAATAAAAGGTGTCGCAATTTTTCTTTTTTTTTAAAAAACAGTCCTTTAAAAAGGTATTATGTGAGAACTGTATAAAGATATAAGTCGTTTATTTATATGTATATGGTCTACATCATGTATTATAAATCATAGGATAAAAAGATCCTAGTCTAGGGTTGCTTATGTCTAGACTACATCCAGAAGAATATTTAGCCTTAGTTTTCATTAAACGCTGTCAAAGAAATAGGATTTCCACCTCTCTGGTGGAAAACTGTAATTGCAAATACATTTGGATCCCCATCAGGAGGATGAATCTGATGACTGTAAGTGCAGTGAACGAGACAAAACTTGGCAAAGACATGTCTTCTGAGGATGTGAGTGAAGTATCTACTGATGTCACTGTATCATAATCAATAAAATGTAAATGTTAACAACTTATTATTATTTACTATTATAAGTTTACATGTTAAAAACACCAGGTTTTAGCATGTTGTTTTTTCTCCATACTCAGTAATGTTTACCAAAAAACTATTGCATAGTGCTGCTTTAAAGGAGAATCACCTTATATATATAGTGTAGTGCAAAGACAAATAGACAAAAAGACAAAAACAAAGAGTAGCGCAGTATCAGTAAGTATGTGGTTTAAACAGTATGGATATATAAAGTGCACAGTGCAGGTGGAAAACAGCAGCTTAATGTTCAGTAACAGCCAAATTGCTTTGTACAGATGTTCAGTATAGATAAATAAGTATAATGTCCAGTCTCTTGATGTACATGTATTTACAGTGGCAGTGATGAGAACCACAATGTCTCAACACAAATATAGCAATTTTATTTAACACCAAAACCAGCAACAAACCTACAAGAATCTTCTGAGAGACAAAAAAAAAGATATTTAAAAATATATAAATTTTTTGGGAACTATTTTGCATTACAACACCCTTCATGTATGAGGGATACATGAAGGGTGTTGTAATGCAAAATAGTTCCCAAAAAAATTATATTTTTTTAAATATCTTGAACTGGATTTTTGGGCCAGACAAAACCACAGATACATTATTTTTAAACAGCTTCGTTCAAGACGTTTGTGTTGTAGAAAACTAGCATCAAGTGAAAATAATTTCATGCATGTATGTAAAAAAAATGGGAATGGCAGTTCGAGCAAGAGTGCATTAGTTCACTCAAGGCTCTCATCATGAAAACACTGAGCACTGAAAATGTTCTAGTAGGTGACTGTGCTTATACTCATCTTTCAAAAGCAGTTCAGTAAGCTGAATTCAACTGTAATAGGACACAAGGGCTGTTTCTTCACACACTCACTCAACATAAGAATGAGTAAAGCAGACTGAAAGAGATTTGATCCAGAGGTATCAGCTAACAATAAAATATCCAAGTAGAGATGTGGTGAAAAGTGACTCTCTGGTTGCAGCTCTCCACAGACTCATACTGCTATTGCCACACCAAGGTCCAAGCAAAGGTACCAGTAAGAACAGAAGGACACTAACATTAAAAAAACAAACAGACAGAAAAGAGTACAAACTGCTATTTCAGGCAGACAAACAGGTACACTACAATTCCAGACAGAGTTCCAAAACTGTGCAATTCCCCAACAGTTCAGACTACAACTGGTACTTTTCCGCATGGTAGCCTCTCTGGATACATGGCTGTTTGCAGACTGAGCACTGTTCACTCAGGAGCAGATTGATGGTTTTGGATATTATATTGTATACGCATTTAGACCGTAAAATATATCACTGCTGTTGAAACAAAACCTTGTGACTCCAAACTGACAGCTTCACAGGAGAAAGAAAAATTTACTCTGCATATGAGTTAACAGTAACCAGGCCTTTCCTTAAAGTTATTCAGGCGATTTCTTTTGATCCATATTATGTACACACAATATAAAGGCCAACAGGTACTGAAAAACGTTAGAGAACAAACCGAGTCAGACCCTGAATTAAGAACATCTCCTGGTGCTGTGACACGTCACTCCACTACAGTAGCTCTGCTGTTCCTAGGAGTAGAAGTGATCTACAGACTATGGTGAGCAGGTAATGTACTGCATGTTAAGTGTAAACGCAGACTAACTTAAAGAAGCTGAACCAACAAAAGCATGAAGGAGCGCTCACTTGTCCGGAGACGGGAGGTGGAGCTGTTAACAAAAACATAGGGCCGACATGAAGGTGTGGTGAAAGCTGCTGGTGTTGGTATGGGGAGGAAATTGAGGGGTAACTCCAGGTTAAAATCACACACCTGGGTCTTTTTATGGATATGTAAACGGGCAGAGCGAACAGCCATACTTTTGTGTGAAATGTCTGAATTCCATCACCCTAATGAGAAAACGCTTACTAAGCTAGCGGGGTTCCACATGGCTGCTTGGGTCCTACTAATACAGTTATTCTGGAGTGTTCAGAGAGATCTCCAGCCTGTACGTTTCAATATGAAGAACAACAACAGCAAACTAGTCACACTGCAAGAAGTGATTCACGCTGTAGACCTTGAAATAACTCTTTTGGCTGGATGGCTAAAGGATTGGTTCATCAGTGGGTTGTTCAGTTATGTGGGTTGGTTGGGTAGTTGGTTAGATGATTGGTTGGTTGTTTGGTTTGCTGGATAGTTGTTTGTTTTGTTGATTGGTTGGCTGAATGGTCGGTTAGTTGATGGTTTTGTTGGTTGATTTGCCGGATAGTTGGTTAGTTAATTGATTTGTTAATTAATTTGCTGGATAGTTGGTTAGTTAATTGATTTGTTAATTAATTTGCTGGATAGTTGGTTAGTTGATTGATTTGTTAATTAATTTGCTGGATAGTTGGTTAGTTGATTGATTTGTTAATTAGTTTGCTTTTGGTTAGTTGATTGATTTGTTAATTAATTTGCTGGATAGTTGGTTAGTTGATTGATTTGTTAATTAGTTTGCTTTTGGTTAGTTGATTGATTCGTTAATTAATTTGCTTTTGGTTAGTTGATTGATTTGTTAATTAGTTTGCTGGATAGTTGGTTAGTAGATTGTTTTGTTGATTAGTTTGCTGGATAGTTGGTTAGTTGATTGATTTGTTAATTAGTTTGCTTTTGGTTAGTTGATTGATTTGTTAATTAATTTGCTTTTGGTTAGTTAATTGATTTGTTAATTAGTTTGCTTTTGGTTAGTTGATTGATTTGTTAATTAGTTTGCTTTTGGTTAGTTGATTGATTTGTTAATTAGTTTGCTGGATAGTTGGTTAGTAGATTGTTTTGTTAATTAGTTTGCTGGATAGTTGGTTAGTTGATTGATTTGTTAATTAGTTTGCTTTTGGTTAGTTAAATGATTTGTTAATTAGTTTGCTTTTGGTTAGTTAAATGATTTGTTAATTAGTTTGCTTTTGGTTAGTTAAATGATTTGTTAATTAGTTTGCTGGATAGTTGATTGATTTGTTAATTTGCTGGATAGTTGGTTAGTTGATTGATTAGTTCATTCGTTTGCTGGATAGTTGGTTAGTAGATTGTTTTGTTAATTGGTTTGTTGGTTGGATGGTTGATTAATTGATTGC
The DNA here is from genome assembly GCA_024036415.1 of Prochilodus magdalenae. Classification (NCBI taxonomy): domain Eukaryota; kingdom Metazoa; phylum Chordata; class Actinopteri; order Characiformes; family Prochilodontidae; genus Prochilodus; species Prochilodus magdalenae. The sequence goes on along the minus strand of JAMWET010004037.1, from coordinate 96,556 downwards.
TTGGTGGATTGTTTGGTTGATTGATTGGGTTAGTTGATGGGTTGGTTGCTCAGCTGTTTGATTGACTGTTTGGCGGACTAATTGTTGATAAAGCCTCTGATTACTGTCAGTAAAGGTAACAAAAATTTCCCTGATGAGGACATACAGTATGTTTCTCTGAAAATAAATAACAGGAAGCAACAAATTGTTGATGCACCACAGAACAATAATACAGTCAGTCCGAGAGCAAAGACCAGTCATGTAATCCATGCCTTTCTCTGTGGGCAAGGACCACATAGGGGTGATTCTTGGCCTTGTGGATTTGTCCCTGAGAGTAAGCATTGGAGTGTGAAAACTGTCCTATAGAATCTATAGATTTATGGTGGCTGAGCTCATTGACCCCAGCATGTATCACCATAGTGCCAGGTCATGTGCTTGTTAAAAACAAACACTTTCTGTCCCACTGTGAGCCACCAGAGCTACATAAAATGCAGGGAACACATCACTGTACCATATACAGCTAAACAAATGTGGGAATAAACGGTGAAATAGTGGCCTAGAACCGCCACTGCAGACACATTTGAGAGAGCCAGACTATGTCTGTCTGTGACGCACATTCACGTAAGGCCAGGCTGATGGTGGAAATAAACACTGGGTATTGCACTGTTTGTTGCTCTGCCTTTTATTGCTCCATGAAGAAGTGGCCACTTAGTGCTGACACATGGCCCCATCTCCCCACAAGTCTAAAGAGTATTACTGTTGCACACGGTAAAACTGGCCTCCGTCCATCAACCGGCCAAAGTGTACTAGACAGTAATCTACCTTTTTAAGCCGAACAAAGAGAATATCTTTTAAACTTGAAATAAGAATTTAGAGCAAGTATGCTTATCAAGCATCATCATTGCACTACTTCCTTTTTAGAGTGAAAGCTGCTACAGCCCACTACGTGTGGACTGCACACACTGGACTGTTTGTGGGAACCTTTTTTTCTGTGACATAAGATGGATTATAGCTAAGTAAACTGGATTATATGGATGGTATCGCCAATGTAGTAAAGTGGAGAGCAGTGCTTATATGTGCTGCTATGCCTCTACTGCATCCCGCTTGCTATCTTTTCAAATGTGTTTAGTTTGTTTTGCATTAACCGATGTATAAATCAGATTTAAACTGATGCATATTTATTTGAGGTTCATAGATGAGGATGCAACTCAATCCTAACTAAAAGGCTCGAAACAGTAATGCCACTGTTAGCGGTGGACTACTTTGAGGTGCTATTTAGTATGATATATAAGAGCCACAATGACAGGGCTAAAACAACAAACGTAATGGCTTTACAGCAGGGCTGTTCAGTTTTATCAGCAAAGGCCCGGTCTGCCTGCAGGTTTCCGTTCAAACAGCCACACCTGATTCCCCTTGTTTGATCAGTTGGTCTCAGTCTTCAAACAAATGATCAGGTGTGCTCTTGTTTGGTTGGAAGGAAAACCTGCAGCCACACCGTCCCTTTGCAGATAAGTCTGGGCACCCCTGCTAGAGAGAGAAACATTATACTGTCAATAGTATGTCAAGATAGTGGACAACAAAGCCAGGTGGAGCTAAACTCCAGACACCATACGATTCTTCTATAAATGAAAATGACTTGCAAGGACTACCTAACATTAATGCATATGAATTACATCACCTAAGTAGTCCAAATAAGCCAGCCGGGGGCAGTCGTGGAGGTTAGGGAACCAGCCTTGTGACCGAAGCGTCACCGGTTTGATTCCCTGAACTGACAGTAACGACTGAGGTGCCCTTGAGCAAGGCACCAAACCCCCAACTGCTCACTGGGCGCCGCGGATAGGGCTGCCCGCCGCTCCGGGTAAGTGTGCTTACTGCCCCCTAGTGTGGGTGTTGCACTTCATGGATGGGTTAAATGCGGAGACCAAATTTCCCCACTGTGGGATCAACAAGGGATTAAGTTTTTATATTAAGCCTATATTAAAAATGAATCTTTGAATCTTCTTTTAATATCAATAAGCATTGTCCCATATCTTAACAAACACAAAGAGGATATCAGCTGATCTGAACTGAACAGGGAGGATAGGAGGAAAAATAAAGGATTAAAAAAACGATCCATAACTCACACCCACATCGTACCTGCTCTGTGGTGGTCCTGCATGGGGTCCTGACCATTGAAGAACAGGGTAACAAAGTATACAGAGAAACAGATGGAGTGCTGTCCTACAGGGTAAGTGGAGCTGATAACATAGACAATGAATGTAGATACAGGGAATAAAGTCAGTACCTAATAAAGTGGCAGGTGGCTGCAGTTTCACAGGAAACACGTGGTACTTAAGATTTGCTTGCGCTTGGCTCCTAATAGAAGTCACTGGCTGAACTTCAAAGTCACTTGTTTGCGCCTTGATCCCTTTGCTGCCTGTGCTGTGTAGCTGTGTTGACGGTATCTTTGTCAATGAAAAGCTTGGAGAAGTTAAAAAGCCTGGACGCTGGGTGTTTCCCTTTGGCTTCTCAATCTGTCAGATTTCCTGTGGCTGCCTACAACAAGGCATGCTCTTGTAGTGAAGGCCTGAGTTTGTAATTTGGAGCTGAATATGAAATAGAGTCTGTTGTGTGTTGGAAGCGCAGCTCGCCACTAAAGAGGGGTGGAACTGAGAGATGATGAAGGTTCGGGAACAGGTGTGGCCATATGGCTGGAGGAGCTTTTATCCTTTGATGATCCCATGCAGAAGCACAAAAGGTCCTGTGAATCACCCCCTTGTGCAGTGTTTGCCTGCTGTTACAAAGACGCAAAGTACACGGCTTGAATCTCTAAAGCATACTCCTTAGCAGCTGCTTTGCTTTTCAAGTCAATGAGCTTCAGGTATCTGAAGGATTCTGTGCTGTTCTGTAGAAGCAGTTACATTAAACAGGCGACTCCTAGAGAGTTACTTTCTCCTGCTGGAAGACATGTACTGTCTTTGGATGAGAGTTCTGATACACGGAAGCCTTAAAGCCAGTTACCTAGAATAACATTCAGATTTTCACCACACGGTACAGAAACTCACGTTCAAGAAAGGGTGAACATGGACTCCCTGAAGAGGCACACACATGTAACTCACCCACAAGATGTAGCAGGCAACAGTATACTGACAGTTCTGCCATATAATCAAGCAGAGGGATAAACACTCATGTGGCTTTGTGTGCATGGTGGCAAGCCAGAGCAGAAAGCGTTTCCTTTTTAAAATGCTTGATCATGCTGCCCTCTAGTGAAATCATTCAAGTACATCAACAGCCCCAGCTATGATTTCCTGAATTACCTAAGAGGGGAATGATATTTAATATCAGCCTTAAAGGGGCAATATCATATCATGAAAACCCAAAGCTCCCTCAGAAGTAACCTGTAAACATCCGTGGTGGACGGTTATTTAACATAATTGGTTACATAAAAACGACATATCAAAACTAAAGAAATGCAAAGCGAGCCCACCAATCAGGATACAGAACGTACTTTATTTTTAACTGTTTGACTCCACCAAATGAAAACTGTTCTCCTTCAATGTTTTGTGCTTATGATGATTTTGATGACGTCAATTTCAGACCAACCGATGACCTTCTATTAAAAGCTGTGTGGACAGAGAGTAACACTCTTAAGCCATTGTAGGTCAAGAGTGTCTTCACCTACAGTGACTTAAGAGTCTTATTACAGAAATGATAATAGGACATTAAAGCCATTATAAAGCATGCAACTTTTAATCTGCATAGTTAAGTACATTTAAAGATAAACACTTTTGCACCTTTATAAGTCTAAAGGGAGGAATTTTACCTTGGGTATTTCTACTTTAACTCAAGTACACGGTTTGTGTACTTCGTCCACCAGCTCATATACTGAAACTAAGCTTCAAAAACAGCCCCCCCAATTTTTTTTTTTTTAAAGTGGTATCTACACTACATATGGAGGTGATGCCATGTATTTCTGTACCCAATTATGTTAAATAACTGTCCACCACTGATTTTTCCCCCTCAGAGGGAGTTTTGGGTTTCCACAATATTGGCCTTCCAAGGCTGGCATTAAATATCACTCCCCTCTCGTTTAATTTAGGAAATCATAGGTGGTGAGGTGCAAATCTAATGCAATTTATTCCAGATGCACCTCAAATCAGATTTCAGAGCATCTTTAGCATTGCTCGCACCGTGGCAAATAATGCAAAATCTAATGAACGCAGTAAACCATGAACAACTGCTTGGAGGACAAGACTATGCACCTCCAGCTCTCTTACCAGCATGGCCATGTAGTTACTGACTACTATGCCTTTACCACAGCAGTCAATGGACGAAATGGGCCATTGAATCTATTTATAGCCCATCTTCATACCAAGCTTTGATGCCTGTTGGTAAAGGCTATAAATAAAGAAAATCATACATAGTGTAGCTGTCAGCAAAACTGGGTCAAAATCAAACACTGGTTGGATGCTGCAGGGTTTTATGCATGTCTCTGAAGTGTATGCAAAACACCACCACCACCCATGAAGCTGCATTTTAAGAAGTTTAGTTAACATAATACAGTAATGGTTAGACAAAGCAGGTGCTGGATGAATGACAATACTGGGCTGCCCACAAGGAGAGGTATAGGAACGGGTCATATCCAGCACTACTGGCAGACACGGCTTCTAATTTTCTCAGGACCAACACAGTAGCAGAGGCATTTTCAATATACATTAAACTTGCACATTTAAAAAAAAAAAAAATAATAATAATAATAATAATAACCTTGAGAACTTTTCGTACACTTTGGTTCTAACCTGCTCCTCCCACTTTACCCAACACTAATGCATCTATCACTACCAAACAAGGGATTTGGAAGAAGCCGACTGGCTGAAGCAGACGGATTGTGGATGAACCTAGATACCCCAGGAATGTCGATTTCCGGGAACAGTGCTGATAACCAAAAGTTTACATCCTGCATACTATATCATTTACAAAATAATGCTTAAAACTCGTTTAAGGGAAGGAAGATAGTCACCAAGAGAGGACAGCAATACCACCAAATCACAACACAGGGCAACTGCACAACATCTTTTTATTTAGGCACAAGGAAGGACCATTTGGTTTGTTGACCTTATCGGCAATCAGTGTTCAAGTCGCTCTTAGCACACAGATTCAGTCACAAGTATCCCCTTTTTAAAGTGCTTGACATGTCAAGTATTATCAGATAACTCTACATTCGTGTAAGCTATTCAAGTGCTCAGTAATCTGAAAGAAAAGGCACCAGTCACAGACATGGCTTCACATATGGCTCAGAAACATCCCGCATCTAAAATGAGCAAATGAGTTCAGGGCGTCAGTGGTGTTAGGAAACCCTCAGCACCAAAACAAACTCAGTCACAACTGAATGACAGAGGTCAGAATTAATGAATACAAGGTGCTGCCACACCCAGTTAATACTTTGTGCAAGAAGTATCTAGCATGAAACCTTTAGTAGCTGTAAAAATAGATTATCACCATGTAAACAATGCCCAAGAGCAAACACACATACACACGCCAAGTGTCTAAACATTAGGGCTAAGACTGACTAGCTAATAGACAGGAACTCTTAGCATGCAACTGCAGGTTCATCATATGGATTTAAAGTGCAACAAGCGCAGTGTAACTGGCAGGCCAAACATCCAAACTGGCCTCCCCACTGTATGTGCCTATATAGCAGAGACTAAATGAGGACGCTCAGTCCTGGTAAAGCAGAAAGCCTGAGAAGGTGCTGTACTTCCAGCTGCTACCGTAAATGGCACCACGGTGAAGACGCAGCCACACTTGGTCACCATGGTAGAGCTGAAGCACTGCATGGTTGCTGGCCGTCTCGTGGTCCGGCGCCCCATCATTGGCATAGGCAGACACCATCACCTCCTCATTGCGCATGAGGTTGATGTAAAGCGGCACATTGACAGCTAGCTTAAGGATGTGGAAAATGAAGACGTAGGTGCCGGCGGCTGGGCACAAAAAACGGCCAGAGGGTGCATCAAAGAAGTCTCCCAAGTTGCTTTGCAACAGATCAAAGGCAATTGGCTGATCCAACGTGCCAGGGGCAAAGTTGGCAGTGCGTGCGGCAGAAAAGGCCACACGGAGCTGCTGCGACACTGGGTACACATGCACAGGTAGTAGGGCATGTGGACCCTGACCAGTAACTGGGATCTCCATGGGGGAGATTGAGAGGGAATCGCCGTGACCTGAATCCAGCAAGTATGTCCCATCCCGGTCTGGACTGCTCACCTGAGAGGAGTCACTCCAACCGGCTGCTAAAGCAGAACAGAACAGACATGTGTACATTTAGAAACATGACCAACAACGACACTCTAAACCAATGATTAGCCAAATCATGTCATTTATGGGGAAGTTAACTTAAATCTCTATAACTGGTCAAAACTCTGATATTGAAAAGCTAAAAGTTCTTTTGGCTCGATTTCCTTGCAAGCCAACAAGTTGATTTTTTTAATGCTTCAAGCTTGTTTGGCTAAATTCCACTCACCAGGACAGTCATGATATCTGTTCTATGAATGTTCATACATTCCAGAGAAAACATTGGGGGTACTGTAACTTAGTTTGGCAGCACACCAAACCAAATCCTTTGTCACAAAGACAGAAGTCTGGGTTTGTCCACACTTGCAGTTAGTGGTTTTGCTAAAGTGCACACTGATGATGCATTTCCAAACTTAGAAAAAGAGCAGTCATTACAGACAAGTGTGCAGATGATGTACGCCTCTGAGACGCTAGTTGCAGATGTTTGTTAGTTCCAAGATATTTCCAAAACCTATTAGAAAGTCCAACATGAAGTGTGGGACTGTTACTGTAAGGGCAAAACCTGTTTGATCAGGGCAGCAAAGGCAGAACTTTAGTTCATTACATGAACATACGCTACTACCGTTGCAGCTCCATTTGACATGTGAAGGCTGTGAATCATCCAATTCTGCACTCCAAGTAGGTAAGAGATTAAAGTTAGACACATACCAGCAGAGCTGTTTCTCTGAGCTGCTGTCCCTCCAGCACGTTTATGGTTCATCTGATACCCATTTTCCTAATAGTCAGAGCACAAACATTCAAATCAGCTTCACAAAGTGCACACTTCACATGAAAATGATGAGGTGACAGAAACAGGAGTTTCCTACCCGTGGGCTGTACAGCACTGATCCGGGCTCCCTGTGGGTCTGAGCGATAAAGCCTCCACTAGGTGTGCGCACATTAACCCGATGGACCTCATAACCACCTGCCGAGAGAGTGAGAGTGAGATCCACCTAATGAATATTGCACGCCAAAAAAAATAAATTAAAAACCAAGCAGCACCATATGACAAAAGAAAGCCCTCAAACATATGGAACAGGAAAAGAACAAGCCAGTGAGCATGTGGCAAAGGAAAGGTTTGAAAAAAGTGACAGAGAAAGAAGGTACCTCTGGAGGGCCCTGGTGAGCGGTAGGAGTGTGGAAGTCCCCTGCCACCACGTGCCGTACCTCTGAGTGAGCTGCGGGGGTAATAGGGCTGACCAAGGCTAGACTGAGACTGAGGGGCTGAGGAATGACCAGGAGATGAATAAGCCTGACTGGTAGCGCTGATTTCACTCTCTGATAGATATGCACTCTCTGCAAGCAAATAGGAGAACATGCACTGAAAACCTAGCTTAAGTGCTTAACACCTTAAGTCAACCACCACTACCACGCACTGTCCAACTTGCATAAAACTGAGGAAGTCTTGATGTTCTTTCCTGGTTAAAATATTAAACCTTGGGTATTTAAAACAGACAGCAATGATTTCATACAACAAAGGTTTAAGTGCTTAACAGCACAGCAATTTGCAATATCAGCAGAGTTTCATGATTAACTATGGAAATATTCCAGAGTCTTCAAACCTAAATTTTAAATATGAGCATGCTCACATGCAGGTTTGGGTGGATTAAAACCAACACCTCTGCTAGGGCAGTTTATTTCAACAAAAATGCTGCTACTTAAGCTCTGGCACTCACCAAATAAGCAGACAGAGCTTGCTGACATTTCTCTTTCTTTCGTGTTTTCTTCATGTAGCCCTGATTAGCAGTTATAGAACGGATCGCTTATTTTGAAATATGGCTCAAAATGTGCCAAGCACTGTAAAATACACATCCATCCCGAGCCCAAAGTACATGCCAGACAGAGACGTTTACAAACCACTTTCCTGAGCTGGCTGAACTGCCTCGTTGGCCAGATAAAGCCCAAAAGTCATAGGTTCACATAAATCAGTAGTTATGCCAGCTATTGTCCCAATATTCAAATCAAAGCCTATCCAGTTAATTGGGATACTGCCCATATAACTTGTCACATTTCTGGAATAACTGTCAGTCGTCTGTGTGAATGCTCAGAAAAGCACAACTAAAACACAACAATGCATTTTTGTTTTGGTCCAGACCAAGAGCCCCATACTACAGAGCCATTAATATAGATTATGTGTACATTACCCATCTGCAAGTCATCTTGAGGCAGGCTGAATTCAGGTGGTGTCTGTGTGCTAGCTGTGCTGTAGCTCAGGGTGCTAGCTGTGCTGTAGCTCAGACACACTGACCCAGAAAAACCACTTTCAGACTTTGGTTCAGAGCTCACAGTTATGGGAACCTCTCCACTGAACACCTGGACCAGAGAGAAAAGAGAAGAGACTTTCCCTTAGGATTAAAGATGTTTATGAACCCTTAAACAAATAATATGCACACTTACAGAATGCATGCTGTTGAAGGGGGACGTATTGGCCATGGTGAGCGATCTGCTGGGTGGGGTGGAGAAGGTCTGTGCCGAGACAGGAGAAGGCGCTTCTCCATTACAAAGCTTTCCTGTCTGTCATACACACCATGTTAAGAATGCATGCATCAGCTGAAGATGCAGAGAAAGCTAGACCATATGTTTTTTTGAAAGGTATCTTGATGTACCTGAAGTGCATGAACACAGACCTGTTTAGAGTTCTTGTCTTCGAGAGGTAGAGAGATGCATGACTCTCTGCGGTACAGAGGTGGAGAGGTGAAGCCCTTCTCTTTTGATGCCTACAGTCAAACCAAAATATATTTTACACAAGACATTTTTTATTCTTAACAGCACAAGTTCAATACCAATAACCCCAAACCAAGCCCCACACCTGTAAAGTTAACTACTCGGTTCACTTGTAATGACAAATAGCAGCTGTTCTCTAGAAGGCAGGATTGAGGGCCTTACATGTATGGAATCTTCAGTCTGTCTTTCCAAATCAGAGCTGTCCAGACTCTGATCACCATTGGCCAGAGCACCTTTCCCTTCTCCAGAAACCAAACGGGCATGCAAGGGAGTGGACTGAAATGAGAAGGAGAAGGACCAGAGACGAGACATGGCTCAGACATAAGGAAAATTTGCATTCAAGCTTGAGTGTTTCTGTTCACTGAAGAATGATCAAGAGCCTTACATGGTGAGTCTGAGGCAGAATTTCAGCTGGGGATTTCTTGCGCTCTCTCTGCGCTGTAGGAGAAGAGAGTTTAATCGTCAGGATTTCACATTCTGAGCAAACATCTGGGTTTATCTGAACATCCTGCCATCTTTTGACAATACTGAAAACAGCAGTGATGGTCTTCCCAATGTGTTTAGAAAGAGTGGAGACATTTCCTCTCCCTAAACTGATGTTACCACTTTGAAGAGACCGTCAGAATCTGCTAATAGCAGTTTTTAAATCTAAAAAACATTAAATGAATAAAACTAAAGAGCCTCACCAAGAGGACTAGAGCCAGGGGACAGGCGGAGCCTATGGGACTGGCCGTCAGTGGGGGATGCCTCTCCTTCCAGCAAAGAGTCCTGACACACAAACGGACAGATCTTAACACAGGGTAAGACCCCATCATGTTCTACCAGGTACCATTTCTTCCTAAGATCAGTGGCAGTTCAAACAAGTGAAATCATATGCAGCTCAGTAGATCAATTATTAATTTTAAAATTACACCAGAGATGGGGCAGGTTTTAGTCTTTGAATGAAACCTGATCTGGGATCCCTTCTATTCAAACCAACCAAGTAATCATTACAGTTCAGTTTTCCATACAGGAACTACAGCAGCAGTCTAGGAAAAGCAGGTAGTCTTCTAACAAAGACTAGCATGCTGGGCCGATCTGTACCTGCATAAAGCTAAAGGAACCCGTGATCTGATCCATCAGGTGGTCCAGCTGCTGTCTGCGCAGTGTGGGATCTTTGGCCAGGGGGGATGGGGAGTTGAACACCTCCACTGGGGCACCAACGTTACCATCCTAATGAAATAGGGCAGACTGTTGTTGGCTGCGAAAGTACATCAATCATCTCCAAAGACCAAACTGCATGGGAAGACCACCAACTTACACTCTTGGAGCCCTGGTTAACTTTATTTTTCCGCTGACGTTTCTAGGTAACAAAAGGGAAAAGCAGAGTTCAGCAAAACAATCAACATTATTCAGGAGCAAGAGATGATGCTCCAAACACAAAACTGGATGAACTTCTGGACAATGAGTATATATTGCTGCTTAGACAATGTACTGGGCCATTATTAGGAATATCTAAAATTACAGACTGTGGTTCAACCGTTTCTCTACAGGATTAGCCTGCCTTTTATCCTAGTTCAATGGCCAAGACCCTTCAGGACCACTATCAAAACATGCAACACTTTGGTGGTGGATAATTCTTAGCCTGGCTAACAGACGCTGATGAACAAGGCAAAGCAGAGATAAAGTACACAAAGAAACACAGAACAATTTCTGAAACTTTAAACCTGCTGGGTATCTACATGGTAAGTGGACCTAAAAATGAAGTGTAGATAAAAAGGTACTTGTAGTCCATGAGTGCATCTGCAATTACTGGAGCAGTCATTTTTACCTGTTTGGGGTCAACAGCAGGCCTCTTTATATTGACTGGGTTCTTGGGTATAAATCCTGCTGCCCCTTTCCAAGGTTTTTGTGACACTGACTGGGATGACACAGGAGCATCAGGAAACTCCATATCCCAAGAGTCTGGTGGTTCCCGCTCCTTCAAAGCCAAAAACTCTGCCTTCCAATTCGGTGGCGGGACGTCTTCTTCCTCCTGACCATGTCCAGTGAGGTCCGTCTCTGGCAGGTAGCGTCTGTTTAGAAACTGGCATCATTCAAAAGTTACTGACCTGTTTCATTTTGAAGAACGCATGGTTCATGTGTTGAGCTGAAAAGCAAATACAGTCTTCATCTAAAGCTGCTTTCTCCTGCAGAGCCTAGCAAATATCAACTAGGCCTTTTGTTTACTTCCCAATCCATATATAAAATGTCTTCAGTGCTCTCGTCAGGGTGCCCCTAGAAAAGACCAGCAGTGTGCATGTGCGTATAGTGTGTTTGAGAACTTAGCAGTTGCATTCAGTTCCTCTTACCTTTCTTGAAGGCACTTCATTCGAGTTCAGACTGACCAGTGCTGCAAAGATTGTAAATCGTCATATGTAGCACAAATCAACATTTTCAGACACCACTGTTTACGTGCTTTGGTTTAAGGCCTGAAATTCTCACCAGAAAGACTGCAGGGTCTGGCAGAAGCATTAGGCTTCTTATTGTCAGCACCCTCTTTCGCATCTATCCGAAGAACTGGGACATGATCAAAGAAGCCACAGTTCACCAGTCTCAGCAGCTTTTCCTTCCAACGCTTATCTTGGGGAGAAATAAGCATTTTGTTCCTTTTACAATAAACCAAACATCAACATGAAAGAAGCAAAGCCATCAAGACCGAGACAAATGTTTGACCAAATTAACAGATTGAGCCAACAATGACAAAATGTCCAGTGGAAACTCACATGTTGAGCCAGCAACTGGTTTGTCTTTCCCTTCCAGCAGGTCTAAGTACACAAAAGAGGCCTTTTCCATCTGATCCTCTAAACTGGGAAACAAAGACAGCCAGCTCTAGAATCAGCCATGTCATCAGAATTTGATCAAAAGCAAGAGAGACAATGTAAAGATGCATGACAAAACGAGAAATCAAATGTCCCTTAACCACCACAGAAGAAACCCCAGCTGAATGTTTGACACAAATACATAGAGAAGCAGCACAAACCTCATCCTCTCGTCCCTTTTGCATGCTAGTAACGAAGCCAGGTCCAGCAAGTTCTCTAAATCCTGTGTGGACAGGAAACTAGCATGTTCCCGTGCATTGCAGAAGCTCTTCCGGACATCGTCCCTCTGGAGACTGCGAAGGACATACTGCACCTGCAGCATTACACTCATTTGCCTCTGCTCCACCTCTGCTTTCAGAGTCTGCTCCTGACGCACAGCCTTCTTCTGAGCCTTCAACAGCTAACGCACAATGACGATACGCAAATGGTCAATGGTCTTGAGTGCTTCCATCAAAGCAATCATAACAGTCTGACCAAAATCTGGACCAACAGAAACCATCCAAGATCCATTTAAATATAGTCTCTTGAACCTCGCAGGTCAACAAGAGGGCCTTAATCTAAGATTTTTTTTTTTTAATGCATGATGTACATCTCCAACCTGGGGAATTAAATATAAGAGTGATACCTAGTTTAAGACGCAAGACATTCTCAGCAGTTTGAGCTAAAATACTGCTCATAGTGGTGGTAATAGGAACCAGACATTTAAAACACCTGATGTCTAAAAGCTCATGCACACAAAATGATTACCGAGATGCTACCTGATGTAGAAGACATTGCTTTCCTACAGCCATGAGACGTTTACAGTCCAAAACATTAAAAGGCATTTTAAAGTACTGAAAACTAATGACTCAACATTTGCATTATAGACAATAAAGACCCCTGGTTTCCATCACAGTCACTGTAAATCCAACTGTACATTAACACTACAAACTCTGGAGAACTTCAAATATAGAGTGTATATATATAAAAAGAGTATGGAGTATAAACAGAGTATAGACGACCAGTCCTTACATCTTGAGTGAGGGCACACAAGGTCTTCTGCAGTTCTTTGGCAAACTTGATGTTGTGGATCACTTCTTCGTACCTTGCCACTGCATCCTGACACCAACACAGACATCTGCATTACAGCTACATAGTTAAAATGTTTACAGATAGTTATTCAAACACAGAATAATCACCATTTGGTCATGATTCAGCATGGCCCCATTCTTTAGCTGTAGTTTGTAGGCTTCCAGTTTTATCTGCAAATCACACACACACACACACAAGCATTCTAGTTTACCTCAACGAATTTACATACGAAGGCTGCTCAGCAGTTGAAGTTCCACAAACTACGCTCCATGAATCAGAGGAACCCACCTTCCTTTTCTCAAGGTTGCGAATCTTATGCTGGAGACAGATGAGGCCATTTTCGATGTACGTGTCATAGCCATGGTAGATGGAGGCAGAGGGGTTAAGGACAAGCTGGAGGGCTGTGAAGGCTTGAGGGGAGTCAGACTTGGGGCTGCCATCCTGCTGGATATCCCCATCCTCTGGTGAAGCCAGAGCATCAAAGCCCTGCGATTGGGTTAGGTAAACCATAGTGTGGGTCTTTCTAGAGCAGAGCAAGAAAGAGACAGGGAGAGACCATGAGGACGTGATTGAAGTCACACTCCGTTATACAGCCGCAAACCCGACACATGCCGAGCAACATGTCCTCATGAGCCCTCATCCCTTCATGAGATCTTATCAAGCAGGGATGGCATCACTCACAAACCCACCTCATGCCATTGACTCAGAAAAGCCTGAACTTCCCACCAGAGCCAAACGTGTTGGCTTGTGGTCACACAGAGTAATACTGACATGTAGGTCAGCTCCAGCTAGAGGTCTGGACTCTGGCCACCCCTCACAGTGACAGTGCATTTAATGGTAAATGCAAGAAAAGCATTTTCACTGATGGGACAGGGAAATGAGGAGAACGCCAACTTAACCATTTAACCGGACTTACTCGATCATGTTTCCTCCCACATTTGATCAGTTGCTCCTATGGTACATGAGATGTCAGAAACACACAGCATATGCGCCAGACAAACTTCCAGTGGCTCTGACTAAGCAAATCTGTGAGCCGCTCTCCTGTTTTCCAGAATCATCCTCACCAGTGGAACCAAAACATACAGCCCGGATTCACAACCTGGTGATCAGCACATGCACATCACTCAGCTGGAAACACAGCGCTGGCTAAAGATGCTAACCCAGGCAGCAGCAGAGTGCATGTGGGAGGTAAAGAAAGAGGGACTGACTGACCTCATGCGCTCCGCTGAGAGTGAATGTGGCGTTTCCAGCCCCGCTGACTGAAGACCACTCATTCACAGTGAGGGAGGGGAAGCTGAGCCCGTCTTTGGTGATGAGACCCCGCGTGCACCCGCGCGCGCACACTCACACACAGACGGCAGTTGTTAAAGAGAGGCCAAACGTGAGCAGCCCCTCACCTTTTTATGCGCTTCATCAGGGCCAAGCGGGCAGCTGCCCCACCAATCATGATGTCATCACGCAAGGGGGCGAGCGCGCTCGCGAGACGCACGCGGTCACAGGGAGAAAGAGAGAGAGAGAGAGAGAGAGAGAGAGAGAGAGAGAGAGATGCTTCATGTTTTTAGGAGCTTTTAAACTGGTCTATGCTGGTTTAAACTGGTCTATGCTGGTTTAAACTGGTCTATGCTGGTTTAAACCGGTCTATGCGAGTTTAATCTGGTATGTGCTGGTTTGAACGGGTCTATGCTGGTTTATGCTGGGATAGCAGATTGTAAACGTAACTTACTCTTTTAATGTTCTTTCAAATGTTGTGTTTAAACTTAATTATTTAAATTTAGTTATTAAAAATAACTATATTAAATAACTGTGTCTGAGTGAATAAACTGCCCACTTCTTCCAATCAAGTGACTCTCTCTCAAAGACTGAAGTTTTAGGTACTGTTTATCTGATGGTGGCAGCTTTGGTGGTCTGTCTGCCTCCTTTTTGCTCTACAATGTTTAATGTTTTTTTAAAACCCCAAATAAAGGTGGATTTCTCATCTTCGGTCTGAATAAAGGTCACCCCTGATACCGTATAAAATCACATAATCAAATTCTGGTGCCACTTGGGGTGGCTGCCCATCCAGTAGCTCTTTTTTGTGTCTCTTGATTTGAGCATTTCCTTTATGTTGTTCTTTCTATTTCATTTATACTGAATATTTTTTTTATGTCTGATTTATAGTTTTTATAGCTTTTGCTACTGGTTACTGAATGTCCTTCGGGATCAATAAAGTATCTATCTGTCTCTGTCTATCTGTCTGTTGCACTACTGGGGTAACAGGTCATTGCATTCATATGATACTGACAGTGTTTCTGGCATGTCCTGCCAGTTTTACTACTTTAATAAATACTCAAATACTCTTTTAGACCCTCCCCCCTCTTTATGGTTTACTTATGTCCTGATTAACCTTTGCAGAGTATTCTCTTGTCTAACCTCTATTAAAGTATATGTGTGTATAAAGCTTGTTCAGTCACATCTTATTTTCAAATACCCCACCATATTCTAGCCTACAGCATGGACTACAATGATACTACTGAACCGATACAATAAAACACAGAGCAACAAATCATAACATCACAAGCTACATTTATTGAAGAACAAGTAAAAAGTAGAGTATGTAAAAAAATACAAAACCTGCTTCATATATCTCTAATAAGGTCAATACAAAGTGCATAGCTACCATACATGCCTGTAGAGTACGACAACTAAGGGACTACGCTGAGAAAAGATACAGGTAAGTATTGGGCATGATTTTACCTGAAGGAAAAAAACAATAACATACAGATGTATTCAGCATATATTCGGCTAAATTCGAGCTTGCAAGATCAAAGCCAGAGTAATTTCATACTGGGATGAGGCTGAAATGTGAAATCAGTGTAAAGCCGTGAGCTGTATTAAATTGGATTACTCCTGCTGCAACCAAGAAAACTTGACAACTATTGCAAATAAATATGTAATAAATAATAAACAAAAAGGAATATCATAACCGTTCAGTTCATCATGTTAAAAGTATTTACAATTAATGGAATAGTTTACTGTGACAGAAACAATTGCAGACGTAGAGAACAAACTCGTACATATTTAGAGCTCCATGTATACACCATGATGTCAACATGTCATTCCATAATACATCAATGTCCAAGCTAAGACAGCTGCCATCACCAACTGAAATGCAGATTTACAAACAGAAAAACAACAGAGGAAAAAAAAGGGTCAGTTGAGAACCAGAAAGAATACAACTGATGTAACTGAGTGTTTTAATGGGTAAAAATATTAAATATGTCAAACCAGTTTCCTACACCCACAGTAAGCCTGACTGTAGACTAAAAAGAAGGTCCAATGGTGATTAACCATTAGCCCTCTAGTTTAGTTCAACATAAGCCTTGATTCGTGTTCAGGAAACTGGCCCGAGGTGTTTCACTTAGAATTAAAAATAATTATAATAAAACAACAAAATACCAGTTACAAACATTTACACAGCTGGTAGGACGAGTAAATAGGTTCTTACTTAAAACTGAAGATGAGCACTGAATTATACTGAAGGATTATTAGAGGAAGTCTGCTCTATAGTGCCATCTGTTGGAATGCAAAGATAATACATGCAGGTCAAGGATATGAAAACACTTGTCCATTTCACCAGGACTCTCTAGATTTACCAGGATTACAGATCTACAGCAAGGAAAATCTGGGAAAAGGTTTAAAAATAACTTTTCACTTAAAATCTTACAGTAAGAAAAATGGAAAACCCATTATGGGGACTGGACCTTCTCGACCTTCCAGTGATTTTAGATAAAGTTTGGAAATTAATATAAAAAAAGAACAATGTCCCTGAAGAAACCAACTAAGAGACCACATGAACAGGTATCTCATTACACACACAAAATAACCCAAAAATATTTTCAATCCTTACAAAACATTAAAAAATTGTGAAACATTGTTTCAGTACAGTATTTACATATGCAGAAAAAGACAGGAGGTACTGTTTGTGAAAATGAGTGTATCAGTGAAATGAATAAATTAATCACAATAATTTTGTATCTAATCAAAATTAATTTTCAATGTAAGTGACAATTTAAACTAAATTGATATCTTAGAACAGCGCATTACAGTGAATTAATTTTTGTAATTTTCTTTTTTTTTTTTTTACAAAAATATATGTATTTATTAGAGCTGTATCAAAACCTGCCCAAAAGATCAGATGAAGCAAATAAAAAATAATCCAGAACTCTTTAGAAGGCCATGCAATATTCATGCAGATTCTCTTTAGGACAATGGCTTGCTTCGTTTCATGCATGACATGGATATTGCTGAAAATGTACAGCTCTTCATATATTTACATTAGTACATGAGGGAGGTTGTAAAAACCTTTTCATTTATTTATTTTTTTATGGTATTTTTTTATTTATTTCTTTTTGGTCGGTCTTGCTTAGCTTGTCTCAGCAGCACTGTAATGCTGAGTGAGTACATGTGCGGTAAAACACTGACTTGGGATCAGTTTCGCTGACTGGCCTACAATGTCTGAGGTCAGAACTAGAGAGAGAGAACTTTTGCTGAAATCAGTGCTCAAGCCTGAGATCCAAATACAGAACAATAATCTAGCCTGAGACACAAAGTGACCAGAGCAATCAGGGAGTAAAAGACACATATATAGAAAAGGAAATACAGAAAGATATATAGAAAGAGATAGAGAGAGAGAGATATTAAGTTTACATTACACTATGGCTCAATCCTGTAGGTAAAAACTTATTAGAAAGCTTTTCTCAGCTGGCTGAGCACTTATTCCCCTCACGTCATAACATTGTACGCAGATCCAGCATACTAAATAGAAAATAAGAGTTAACAAATAGACAATTTACAAAGTAAAGAAAGAATAAGAAAACAGGTACTTGATGCAGGGGTTATGGATATAATAACAACATTATAGAAGAAGGCTTGAACAATAATACCAACAAGAAACAGTGTGTGTGTGTATATACATAGACATATACATAGTGTGTATATAAAAAATATACATACAGGGGTTGGACAATGAAACTGAAACACCTGTCATTTTAGTGTGGGAGGTCTCATGGCTAAATTGGACCAGCCTGGTGGCCAATCTTCATTAACTGCACATTGCACCAGTAAGAGCAGAGTGTGAAGGTTCAGTTAGCAGGTAAGAGCACAGTTCTGCTCAAAATATTGCAATGTACACAGCATTATGGGTGACATACCAGAGTTCAAAAGAGGACAAACTGTTGGTGCACGTCTTGCTGGCGCATCTGTGACCAAGACAGCAAGTCTTTGTGATGTATCAAGAGCCACGGTATCCAGGGTAACGTCAGCATACCACCAAGAAGGACGAACCTCCACCAGCATCACGTAGTGACCTGGCCACTATCCTGCAAGACGAATGGCTTAAAATCCCTCTGACCACTGTGCAGGACGCAGTATATGTCACTCCCAAGACCAACTGACGCTGTATTGGCCGCAAAAGGAGGCCCTACACCATACTAATAAATGATTGTGGTCTAAAACCAGGTGTTTCAGTTTCATTGTCCAACCCCTGTATATATACTGTGTATATATATATATATATATATATATATATATATATATATATATATATATATATATTTATATATATATATACACACACACACACACCACACAATCAGCAGACTAACAGCCCACACTACTCCACCCACCTCAACAAAACAAACAAAACCAAAAACAAGGTTTCAGCTGCTCCTGAATTAAAGGCAATCTGAGAGGACGCCTTTGAGAGTGACGGAAGACAACGTTAGCCCCCAATCCCTCAAAGCCTTCTTTAGAATGCCAAATCAGTTCTCCGCAAAAAGTCCTTACCACTCCTCCTCCTCTACCTCTGTTTTGACCGGCATAGGCGGAGAAAGTGGCTGGGGGAGCGGAGAGGCCAGCACACTCTGATCAGTCTGTCCCTCCTCTTTCACTAGATCCACCTCCTCTTCCTCTGGTTCATCCTCCTCTTCCTCCTGTTCCTGCTCCTGTTTCTTCTGACAGCAGGGTTTGTAGAGATGGGGGTCAATCAGCACTTCTCCAAAGCGGCCTTTGTAAATGATGCCGCAGCACACCCGCTGCCTAATGACAGGAAACACACAACAATGTAAGCCGGGAAGACCCTAATAGATTCCATACTCCCATTATTCAGGACAGTCACAGGCTAACAGAGAGTGAGGTCAAACAGTTTGAGGAGCTTATTGATGATCTGTGTAATCAGTTCTGGCTTCATCTTCACTAAATAAGCACCTGGCTGCAAATGCAATGCAGCAAATACATGAGTACAGTTTACTTAACATCATCCGTAAGGGTCAACTGACTCGCATCTGACAGCCTGCTTTAATGACTACACATTAACACAGATTAAAAAGTCCTACAGTAAACTGGTATAAAAACAAAATAAAAATGCACTCCAGCAGCAAACACCAGAATGGTGCAATGACATCATTAGATATTTCAGTGGACAGCAGGGTGTGGCCTGTGTACAGTGCAGCATGTTGTCTGTACTATTTTAATATTTATAAATCATAAAGTTGCAGGTGTCAAACATGGAGAAAGTGCTGCTATATTTGGAAATGAACACACGGTTTTCTCCTACTCTGGATTAGCAGGACAGATATTTTAGCAAAGCTAGTGCTAAATGTGTCTGAGTAGGGCTGGGAAAAGTGCAACTCCTACTATCAACATGTGGACAGCATGAATGTAACAGCATATGAAATTAGCATAATCTAGTGCTGGTACCTAAAAAAGTTGGAAAATTAAAACCTACCTATAAGTAGCCTAATTTAATATTTTATAGAAATTTATAGTGTTGTTAGTGCCCAATCTTAAAACACAGACATGTGAAATGAGTAACTGACATAAAAGCAGCATTTTATGTATTCTTACTATTATACTTTGACTCTCTCTGTAGTTTTTGTAGTTTTTTTATAGGAGTTGGGAAATCAAAGTTCAGTTCAGCTAATGAGAATATAAAGTGTAAACCACTTAAAGAAAGTCTGTTATTATTATTATTAGTATTATTATTATTATTATTATTTAACAGTGTTTAACTGGAAGCTCTTCATTTAACTGTTTGTTATACAGACAAATTTCAGCAATAATTTGCACTTTAATGCAGTGAAACAGTGTGGAGCCAAATTTTGGGGGACATCCACTAAACTAACTGGCTAGAACAAAATGACTCAAAGAACAACAGATATAGTCAAATTCAGACACTCTAATAACACATTTACTAACAAATTTACTAATAATCATGTCAGTACTTAGACCCTTAGACCACTTTTAAATAATTTCATAGATTTATGTTTCAGCCAATACATCAATTTTCTGAATTACACACCTTTTCCAGTAGGTCAGGTCTAGAAAGGAAAAGACCGGTGATCGGGTGGAGCCAGGATTAAGTTCGGAGTCAGATCCCTCATCTGAGTGGTTGCTATAGCTGGGAGATTGGGCCGGGCTGGCGCTGGAGGTGGTGCTATGAGCATCTGAGTCTGTTAACAGAGAGATGTAATGTAAACACATGAACATGTTTTCTAGAAAAATGTGTGAAAGTTATAAATAAAAGACTTGAGGGTATATTTTTAAACAACTGCTCTCTAACACACACGCCAAAGTAAAATCAATTTTAAATGCAAATCAGATCATCTGACCTGGTTTCATACGAGGTCATTTTAAATGAGCTACGAGCTGCCATTATGTTCTTCAGTGGCATTAAAATGTCCAACTGTTTAATAGACACACGTTAAGTTTACTCACTGTTCCTTTTCAGTTCGTTCTGCACTCGGCAGATTTGGCTTGGCCGGATTCTCCTGGAGAGAGACTTCACTTTCTTAGACTTCACTGTCATCTTTAGACTGGGTCCACCTCGTGCATCCACCACCTGTAGCCCATTAGTATAACATCAGACCAAAGTAATAAAAAGTTGAGCTATATAATGTATTTAGAAAACACTCGAAATTCTGTGTGTCATTCATATTTATCGTGACGAGTGGCTCCTGTCTCAGTGCTTACATGATTCCAGTTCTTTTTGGAACCAACGGGAAGTTTCTTCCAGCGTTTCACCAGCAGCACACAAGCATTGCAAATTTCACCAGAACGTGTTTCACCAAGCCTGCGGGACATCAGACCACAGCATTCACAAAGTGTTCGGTTAATTATGTCAAAATACTAGCTTATTTTCTCAATACTTTAACTGATTATGTTGATTTAATTGCTTATTTTCTATAAAACTATAAAACTATATAAAACTATAAAACACTTGAGTACTGCAATATTATAATTGGTGATAATCTATTATGTAGTCATCAGTTTACATGCAGAGATTGGTGGCAGACAATGGTTAATTTAGTGTCGTGTTTAAATCTCGACCTCTAGATAGCAAGGTAGTCATTTTCAGCCATTAGACTTTTCCACGCTAACGTAAACAAGTAGTTTACAGGTGCACTGCTAAAGTTGTTGTTAGCAAACCTATGCAAATAGTGATGTGTTTATACTATGGCAGTTTATTATGTTAAAATGTTATTAATTAAAAATGCTTACAGTTTCACAATATATTGTGATTTACTGAATAGTAGTCCCTGTAAGTGTAGCAATGTTCTAGTTACATTCTTATACCATAAATGTTAAAAAATGTATTAAATAATAAATTAAACGTATTCAACATATTTCAACATAGAACCAACTGATATTTTAATGTAGTAACACAGGAACAACCCATATAAACCCAGCTCACCCGAAGCAGCTCTGGAAGTCTCTCTCATAGCGTTTGCTGTCTGTGAAGCGCGAGCTTGAAGACTTTGCCCTGCAGATACAGCAGCCGTCCAGACTTCGGTACATCTTCGGCTTATGAAAGCCAAACATCTAGAAACAAGGGTGAGATTAGCATTAGCGGAACTGTAGAAGCTGCAACAATATATCACTGCAATTTTATCACTACAAATCTGGTGTGCTGCCAATTTAAATGAAATCAATGTAATAAATCACACCGTGGCATCTTTTAGCGATTTGAACCTAACACAGTTATATGTGATGTGTTCAACAGGTTTACATCAGGAGTTAAATCCAGGGATTAAATCAATACACTCTATGATCGCACCAGGACTACAATGTGTGTACAGCTCATCCTTACAATATTAATGTTAGTAAGTTTAAGACATTGGGTATGCAGAACCACTTATATAAGAACATTATGGCAGCTAAAATAAGTAGTATACATCATATAAATTATATAATTAGGGCTGTGAAAAAAATGTGGCGCAGTCCTGGGCTAGAAATTACCCTTGTGACCAGAAGATTGTCGGGATGATCACCTGAACCAACATAACACAACTGAAGCACCCTTAAGTAAGACACCTAACCCCTTACAGACGTGGATAGGGCACATGTGGGTGTGTTCTCTGCCCGGACAGGATCAATGCAGAGGTCAAATTCCTCTATGTACAAGCACATTGGTCAAATAAGTGGTTCTGAATTCTGAAATATTACTACACTGGAGTTTTACAAAAACACAGTGGGGATTTTTGATAGTTTGGGCCTCGGTCTCCAATAAAACTTGCCTTTCAGGCAGCGACAGAGACTGCAGACACATTTACTGTACTGTTTTTCTATAGGCCACGCTGTGACTTGGCCAAAGCATGCTGCACAAGTTTAAAACAATTTAACTTCAGATGACACAATGCAACTCTATGCATGTGGTTGTGCAGATGAAATTTGATACACGGCACTGAATCGTAACCCTTACATTATAATTTGGCCCGCACCACCAGAATAAAGTCCTATTTTATATAGCAAGTATGTTCTTATGTGTAAGACTTTTCTTGTGAACTACAATGCAAGTACATATCCAAAAATAACTGTACTGAAGTAACATTACAAAATGTATTACAACTGCTGTACAGTGGCCATGGTCCTCATTTCTCTATATATTCAGAAACTAATTGTACAGTTAAACTCTTACAGGGCTCCACAGATGTTCATCTCTAAGAGTTTATATGGGACGTGAGGTGATTTGTGACTTAGACATAGAATGACCATACACAGAGAGAGAGAGAGAGAGAGAGAGAGAGAGAGAGAGAGAGAGAGAGAGAGAGAGAGAGAGAGAGAGAGAGCGAGTAGGACCTGGTTGAGGCAGTGCCAGTCAGTAGTCAGGCTGAGTGAGGAGCTGGAGTCACTGCGGCTCAAGCTCAACTTACATAACCAGAGCACGGCGGACATCTGCTCAGCACATCGCGCGCGCGCGCTTCGATACGGGTCTTACTGAGTCACTGTACTGAGGCTTGTCCAGACTTATAATGGACACACAAAAGTTAGATGCTTGTTTCACTCTACTGTAGTTACATTGCTATAACAGCATCATTAAGACTGCAGCTTCTCCTCGGGACTCCCACAGGCTCCGCTCGGTCTCCTCCGCCGCTTGTGCAGGCGCCTCTGACGTAGCTCAAACATGGCCACGCTTCTCTGAGGTAAAGAGGGACACCGAAGTGGAGCACCACATTACTGTGAGAGCGTGGCCGCAGAGACCACCAAAAACACCCCCCAACAGCCCGGGTTACTCCTACAGGTTCCTTCAATCTACCGTGTGGAGAACTGTAGGCGCAATTTGCTCTAAAAATGGAGAGTCGAGGGACTATGTAGCGCCCCTCGTCGCAGAAACATGGCGCGCGCACTCACAAACAAATGCGCGTGCGTGTACCGTTCTCGTCGTCGCCCGCTCGGTGTCTTCACTCTGTACAGAACTGCAGCATCTCGATAAAAGAAGCGGGTTCGGGCTGTGAGGAGTGCGTGTTGGAGATGTACATGACCGCTGAGTAACTGACTCCTGTAACGTTTCTGTACTAAGCTGCTCTTTGTTATCCAGACAGCGGCTCTTCGCTGTGCTGAAGCCGCGCTGAGGTGCTGGCGGCGCGGCCATGCTTAGAGCAGAGATACGGTGGGGACTCGGGATGCATTCAGGCAAATCTAACGTTAGCTTTGGAAATATATACACATACATGTTTAGAAACTGTAAAGCCCATATAACTCAAAAGAATTTGACAATAAAAACGAAGCTTCTTGTTCGACTTTCCCGGTCCACCTTAAAAGGTGCACCATTTAAGGTGGAACGGGGGAAGTCGAACAAGAATCTGCCGAATAGGAAGCTGACTTTAGTGTCATCAGTAAAAAGAGCAGTATCGAGGAAGTAGCCCTTTAGTAGTTCAGTTGTTGTTACTAATGTACAGGTGCACCGCGCTGTGACCTGCAGCACTAAGTTGTTAAGGTAGGCCGGCCAGCGCTGAAAAACGCAGGTTTGTTTTGCAGCACACCCACCAACAGAGGCGTAAGACCACACGCACACGCAGCAAGTCGGACACTTCAGCGCTGCACCAAAGCAAGCGTACAGTCCAAAAGACAGAAACGACACAACTTTATCAAGAACTGCACTTTTATTGCCCTCACCGTGCAGAAACTGCTGATATCGGGTCTGGTTGGGACGAGTTCATGCCCATGCGTGGTGAACTAGGACTAACCTACTACGCACGTATGAAAACGCCGACGATGCATTTAAAGGGACGAAGTAGCTCTCGAAAAACGTGGCTGTAGCCCACGCTTAGAGTCAAACATGCCCCACAAAGTACACCAACATGTCGGAACCGAGCTCAGAGGACCAAATCTGTAATCAAACACGAGACGCGCGCGCCTTAAAAAATGGCATGCACCGTATGGCGAGCAGCGCACGTGCCCGATGCGTACAAAAACGAGCACGCTTAACACCGCGAGCAGTTCACCGCACACTCTGAACAAGTAGCAGAAGTAACCTGCTCCAACTAAGCGTAACGTTTCTGACTGATGCGGTGGTCCAGTCCAGCCGGGTCTCGCATTGTCACACTAAACTTATTTAGGGGGGCCTCCTCTCACTCTTTCTCCCTCCCTCTCTGTCGCTCTCCATCTCTCTATCACTTCCCAGATGCGCTGACAGCCTTCAGCGCGCCCTAACAGAACAGTTACTGTGCAGAAAGTGTCAAATCTTACCTCGGCTACCTCGGACACACGGCGACAACAGTAAACCCGACAGGAAAGGCAGAGAACCGAACTCGCTCCAAACGTCAGTCATAAAACAATGCGCCACTGCCAGAGCACGCCGCTTCGTCCTGGCCGTCTCACTTTCTGTCTGCCCGTAGTAAAGTGTCTGCGCATGCGCGGCGCCCCGGCCTCCATTTTGCTGGATTTCTTCAATCAACCTCATTTGCATACGTCGCTGACGTCGCGCCGCGTCCACGTTCTTATTGTCCATATATGGAAGAGAAATTACGCGGGAAACGAGGGCGGGTCCCGTTGCCTAGACACGCAGCTTTTCAAATCCGTGCGTTGCTGCGCGGGTGGGCGGAGCCGCTGTTCGTTACTACGGCAGCAGCTGCGCAGATGTTGGAGCGAAAGGGCAGCAGCTGCAGAGTCCGGAGGAGTCAGTACAGCTACTGCATACGTGCAGAGCTGCAGCGGATCTGCTGACTTTACACGGACGCGGGGTTTAAAACTGCGCCGCGCTGCTTCCAGACTGACAGGGCTGAGTCGGTACAAACGAGCTGCAGCTCGAGTCGAAACCCGAACGCGAAAAACACACTTAGCTGCTGTTTATCTCGGACTGTAATCTGGTTCAGGACAGCGAGCTGTCGTGTTCCAGCAGCAGAGATTATAAAGCTCACGGATCTGACTGGGTCTTTCTTCTTTAGTTTAAATGGACACACTCATCAGTTCTCTCCCTCTAGTGTTAGATAGAGTAAGCCACAGTTAGGCTACCAAATAAGAGAGTAACTGACTTTCTGTTCACATTAAAACTTGAGAAAAAAGATTTTCAGGCTCAAAAATGAACTACTATAAATAACAGCTTTGGCGGTGTGTCTATAACATCTATGTACCTTGTTGCAGAGAAATCTACCAGCTAGCCCCGGCCTGTCCTGTCTAGTAACACCACTTTATACCTTTACACAGCAGATGATGGAGTATCACTGGAGTATGGAGTCGAATTAGTCCAGCATGAGTGCATAAAGAAACAGTGCTGCTGCTCCGACTGCGTATTCTAACCTGGTCAATCGTGTTGAAGCGGCTGCCCCTGTTTAATTAAGGACAGGTAGCCAATGAAAGGAACAGTAAACACAACAACAACAAACAAACAAATATATTAAGTGATAAAACGTGTTAATGTTACAGTTGGTGGTTGTATTTGGGTCAAATGGCCCTGTGTCATATTACAGTCAATCATATGTCTTTAGCTATAATGAAGCACTTCTGTTTTCATGTTCAGTATATCCTTAGTGGTTCTAATTTCAGAGATCAGTAATCCCTCCATGGGCACAAATAATAATTGTGCTAGTTTAATTTACGTGACCAAGTACATTAGCTGTGTGGTGGGTCTAAACCACATGTTGATTGATTATACCATCTAATGTATTGTAATTTAACTGCTTTGTCTGAACAGCAAAGGGTGCAATCAGCACCAAGTAACAGCCCACTCCAACAGTCCTCCTAGAGCCAGTGTTGTTAGTATGTTACTCCTTAATAACTTTTAAACACTCACACACAAAAAAGTCTTTATTCCAGAATGGGATTTTACCACATGGAACAAATCCCAATCACTTTTTAGTAAGTTAATGTTAGTTTCCAGCATTACATTTGTTGGCTTATATCGTGCCTATATCTAATCTTTACATGAACATGTGATTAGTTTGTTTGTTTTGGCAAATATGCAGATAGTATTATTTAGTTACTTACTTGTTTTTGGTACTACATACAGCAGTCAGTTTATTAGTTGCAAGGAACAGGCTGTCACACTGTTGTAATAAATGTATTTGGAAATGCTGTTCATGCAAATATTTACAAATACAGCTAAACCATGTGGGCCATGAAACAGTGCTTAGTTAGTGCCACACCAAACACAGTGCCTTCTTCGTGGGTAGGCTTGAGCTGAAAGACAGAGCATGCAATTCATGTGGCAAACGTGGGTTTGTTTATATGAAATGGGCTAAGTTTTAATTTTCTCCTACCTTCATCTAACTCCTCTCATTATGCATGACTCAGACTCAATTCAAATGAACATACATTTGTAACAAAAGGTGTACGCATTTATACAAGCATACACAATCCATCCAGACAGCACACGCCCTTTTGCCAGAAAAGGTCTTTTATTAAAGAGGCTGCTGGAAGCACAGCACCTATGAGCTCAGCACAGGACAAATGACAACTCCCTTAACAGACCGCTGAATGCCACAGTGGTGCCAGCATGAAGCATAGTCAAATGCTGCTGACAAATAGCTGCCTGGAGAATATCTGCCTTACTGAAACTGTCCTGCTCTGTTGGTGAAATTCTCTGTTCGCAGAATGTGCGCCCAATTATTGGTGGAATTTGTGTCAGTATATTTTATACTTGTATGTATATTATATTTTCTGTAAGTCATGTCAGCGTTAACATCTGGCCATCACCTGTATGCAATGAACTAAAAGCCCTATTCCAAAAGCTCGGACAGTAGGAATATAAATACAAAACGACAGCAACAATTTACAGAGCTGTAAGGACCTGCTGTCAACCGAAAACTTTAATTCATGTTTAAACTATATTGCTGCTTGTGAACACATGCATACTTTAAATGTAATGCCTGCAAAAGGGGATGTGGGCATATTGGAAATTTTTGTCCCCTCCTGTTACTGCTTGAGGCAACACGTCAGCTGCTCAACAGTTCATGTGCAGAAGAATGTTCCAACACGGTTCTCACGGCGCATGTTGCCCACTATCACTAATGACTGCCATGACATTTGGATAGTTTTCCCATTTTTGACCCAGAGAACATAACCATTATTCCCAAAACAGTTTGAGGGGTGGATTTGTCAGACCACCGCACACATTTCCACTTCGTGTCAGTTCATCTAATACCAGCTTAACCCCAGAGAGTTTGGAATCATTTCTGGATCTTATTGATATAAAGCTTATGTATTTTCAGCTACAGCAATGTGTTTACTGACAATATTTATTTTAATGGGTTTAAATAGCACTAAAAGATGAAAAACAAATCAAAACTATATTGTCCACTGCAAAACATAAATCAAAACAGAAGTACTGCTACTGCTAAAAACCACCCTGTTAAACAAAACTCATGCTTTTAAAGTCATTGGTTAAAAAAGGGCTATAATAGAGTCATACAGGACACAGACATGAAGACGGGAAGCGATTTTAATGAGATGTTTCATAAATATCATGAACATAACAGTGAGCATTTACCCATTACTGACAGAAGGAGGAATCCACTTATTTCAAACTTCCAGAAAGGAAAGTTTACAATGCAATAAGGAGGAGAGGAGAGAGACAGAACAGCCCAAGGTCTCATAAGGTTAAAGAGACAGCTAGGCCAAGACCCTGGAACGGGTCTGAATAAGGACAGAAGAGGACTGGGGCTTGAGGCTGGACTAACTAATTACAGCTACAGCTGCAGCTCCGAGCTCTAAAACATGTAGCATGCAATAAGATCTGACGACAAAAAGGAATGATCCAGTGTTTTACCTCTTCCCCACAATGCAACAGCCAAAGTAACATTTAACTTCACGGGGGAAAGACATTTGGATTCAGTCTTACACAGGCAAACGTATAATACACACAGTTTGAACCAAGACTAATTATCAGATATGATACACCAGGAAATAAATAACCAGTACAGTCTCACATTAAAATGATCCCAACCAGTGTCACAAACAACATTATTAAAAAAAAAAAACTCAACATAGAATAACATAAAAAAACGAAAGCGTGCTCGAATTCATTCACGCCTCCTCTCGTGTACACAGGTGCACAACTCAAAATGTCAATTTAAAAAGAGAACAGTTATCGTCACTTGCAGCAAATAACCAATGATTTATTTTGAACTAACCATATAAACTCATCGACCCCCGTAACTAATGTTTCTGTCCATGACACTTATAAAGGTCTACCTGTTCCAGGATTTCCAGTATTTAAAACAGATTTCGGTGAAATTTAAATTTTTGTGGCTTTAAAGCTCCAAACAGGATAAACGTAGGTACTGAGGTGCATGTCCTTATTGTGTTATGCATTTGCATATACACACATGTTCAAATACATTTCTGGTTGTGAACAACAAATCAAAAAGTTAATTAGATGTTGAGGTCAGGGATTCTGTCGCCTCTTGCCAGACTGCTCAAAGAAAGGTGAAAGCAACCTGATCAGACCAAAATCAATCCAGAACATCCTGGAATGGGGCTTTAAAACTGCAGCACGCTGGTATGCTGGGAGGAAATGGTAAGAAAGAAAGCTGGCTGTTTACGTGGATGGATACTTCTGTCCTTATGAAGGCGGGAGACGCGTTATTGCTCTTCTATTTCCAGTGTTTCTCCTAAATACAAAATTCAAGCTTGATGTCGATTTATTTCAACACAAACCAAGTTAATACTGATTGGCAAAATAAACCTCTTCCTGTAATGTTCTTCTTATAAGCATATGCACACTCACACATTCTCTCTCTCACGCACACGCACACGCACACGCACACATGCACACACACAACTACAGTGTTTTCTCTTGGTGTTGCTGGAATGTCATTTCCTTCAAACCACCATAGATTCTCAGATGATCACTTAAACAGTCCGCTGAAGCAGATGCTTTCCTTGTCAATCACCAAATCAACAAGACTGACTTTAAACAAAACAATTATCCACATGTGGGCAACATCTAAACTGAACACTCCTAACTGTCCATTAGCAGTTGTGCAAATGGGATTTAGCTCCAGCCTCCCGTTGTAGGAAGGAATACAGTGACACAAGAAGCCTGTCAATGCTAAAGGTATACATCAAATTACAACAACAAAGCGATTCTTTAATACGTCATAGCAAATTCCTCTGTTGTAGGCTCAGGTGAATCCGATATGGAGCAATCTAAACTGTGGCTGGAGGTCTGAAGGACAAACACAGGAGAAGAGAACTCTCTGCTGTCAAACACCCAGGGGAATTCAGAGCTAAATCTGCTGGTCCTTTTGCAAAAAGAAAGAAAGAACACAGCTCTTGCCAGGAATCCAGACCTCCCTTACACCGTTCACCACGTGAGCCTCACTCCTGTGGGGTCTGAGGGAGCTGAATAAAAGCTTCTTTAAGTCTTGAGCGCTTCAGTCTCGAGCTTGAGAAAAGCTACGCTGGCCTTCAGAGCAGCAGCAGTGGCAGGAGAGACAGGGGATGCTGAGGTGGGATTGGGGAGGCTAAGTCAGAAACAGTTTCTAAAGTGGCTACAGGTCCACACCCTTAGTGAGGGAGGTCTCCAGAGTGATGGGGAAGTCATGGAGCGACTGCAGGAGGCTAATGAGAGAGCTAACTGTGGCGCGCTCACGCAGCAGCGCAGTTTCCTCATACATCCGCGTGATGACTGGGCACTCCACCAGCAGAGGGAGCCAGTTAGACAGCAGACGATCTCTGAACAGACGGAATGAGAGAGGACAGGTATGAGTTAAAGGGCCCATGTTATACTTCTTGAGTATTCAGTCGGAACATCACAAACCATGATTACTTCAAAACAGACTCTTTCTGAATGTGCATGTAGGAATCGGACTGAGGTGTGAATGGTACGTTTTGAAGTTTAACAATGTACATATACGGTATCATTTTTTTTTGGCACAAACTACAAATAAACTAACTTGTTTTTTTTTGTTGTTTTTTTTTTAAATGCAAATGCACCAGCAAATAAAATGCAATCCTGTGGAAGCCCTTACCTTGCCCCAAGGCATATCAGCAGCTGGAACTTGCCATCCTTGCCAATGTTACGCGATGTGTTGTTGATAGCATTAGCATAACGGCAGAGAGAGTCACAGGTCAGGCCAAGAGGCTCAGCCGTTTCCTGGAGATCCCCCATCTGATCAGCACTCTCCATATATACCACTGCTCTCTCTGTTTAAGATACACATACACACATAGGTTAAAACCATACATCAAAACGCTGCAGATCTCCATTGTACCTGCGCAAGAAACAATTCAGCATGCAGATACAGTGTCCAGCTTATTTCCGCTAATTAACTCAGCAACTTGCGTCATGTAAGCATTCATGCAGTGTATGCTTTTACAGTTAAGGTGATGGAAAGTTGCACTATGCCACTGTTTCCACAAGAGGGATCTATAGCACATCAACTTGGAGAATTTGGAAAGTGGAAACGGTATACATTTTTAATGGAAGTCCTTTGTGTAACCCTGCATCGTTACCCTAACACTCCACCTTGTAAGCACCGGCTCCAGAGCTACTGGAAAATTATATCAACACTAAAGGTTTGACTGGGACACAGACATATGTGGAGTAAGTAAGAAGCTTCCATCCCAAGATGTCAATTTGTGGATAATGAATAGAAATAAAAGACGGATGTTCCTCTGATCACATTCACACATATGGCACAGTGGCTTACTTCACATTCAGCAGATGTTCTACTACATGCTTACCTATGAAGTCCCACACAAACACGCTTTTCTGGAAGAGACGTGCTGTGCGGAAGCCATGGTAGAAGAACTGCTCCAGTGCGCCTACCAACCCACCCTCTCCACACAACAGAACAGTTAGACTCCCTCTCTAACAGGAAGAGGAACAGAAGATGAGTCAGAGTGGATAAAAACACACACAAGGTACCAGAACCTGTGAGTGCACATACCTCTTTCTCCGGTTTATGAAAATGTTTGATGATGTTGTTTACTGCCTCACTAATGGCTTCCTGTATCTGATCTGTTGTTGGCTCTGGTGAGACATCATAAGAGAAACTGTCAGAGGCTGTAATTACAATAATTAATCATATCACACTGGTACAGTCACAAACACTAATCTTTAAAAGCCCAAGGAACATGGTGTCCAATATTAAACAAGTCTGTATTAAAAAGGTCCAGACAGAAATATGATTAAAACACTACTCAGCTACAAACTCAACTCACTGATCAGATCTAGTTTGGCACTGCGTGATATTCTAATGAGCACACATTAATTACATTGTGTCCAATTCCTCCAGCCAGAGAACTCAGCACTGTGATGCAAACCATGGGCTAATGGACTCTATGTATGCAAGAAAACCTGACATGATTAGCGCGAGAGGAACCAAGACTCAAAAGGGGAACCCAACCTTCTCAGGTCAACACCAGGTAAGACTAGCAAAGGAAAGAAGCGTTCAGTTCAGGAATAAATGTCTGATTAGCCTGTTATTAAATAGCTGGGTCATCATATGGGTCAGCAGGACACAGGCCACGCTACATCGACTTATTAGATACTGGCGGTATTCATTTTGCATATTCGCACATGAACAATAAATAACAAGGATGAAAAAAGATAAAGCAGCAGAATAATCCAGCATCTCCTAGTAACAATCAGCAGCGTACTGTTGCCTCGCCCTGTGATGGAGGTTATGCTGATTCGTCGAAGCTGTGAGGGCGACCGCTGAGGAGGCGGAGTCTTGCTTCCTCGCACTACCTCCTCCTCGCTGCACGGAGCCACTAACTCTCCAATCAGAATTCGCTCCAGGCTCCCATCGTCCACACCTTTACCGAGCCATCGACCACAGGGGAACCTGTGAAATACAACAGATCGAAAATGAGTTCAGAGAAACTAATAAAGGAAAGAGCGTGATTTATATATGGAGGAAAGGAAACAAGGGAAGCAACTATTAAATGAGAAAGGTGAGGGAGAGAGAAAATGAGGCAGGGCTTACTTGTACGTATGTCCTGTAATCTCATTGCGGACCATCACACAATCCACCAGCCACTTGGCCAGGAGCCCAGCATTATCATGACCCAACTGCACAGTGGTCAGCTTCCCCAGGTTCTGGCACTGTAGGGTGCATGTACATATACACAGAGTATGAGAGCACGCACAGAGTATACAATGTCAGCAATGCTAAGAAGGTGTCTGAAAGTGGCCGTGTGAGTGTTTGAGAGAGGGCGTTAGTAAGAGCAGGAGAAGGACATAGCAAACACTGCCTTTAAAGGAATACCCCAGCATTTCCAACCCAGTATCCATCCGCTTCATCTGTAGCTTTTAACCAATTGCCATGGCTGCAGCACTTGCACAATGACTGTCATTAGGAATTTCTTGATTTACTAAGTACGGGGAATACTTCTGTGTCTGACGGATACAGATTAGGCAGATAGCAAGCTGACTAAACACTGGAGTATTCCTACAAGCCCAAGTGGTAACATTTGAAGGCATGTTCAAACTGAGGCCACCTGCAAGACAATCCTACAACACTCAAAGCTACTCATCTGCTCTGCTAACACAAAACCCGTGTCCGTAGAGAGTAGAACAGCGCCACGCTAAGAGTTTAGAACCTCAAAGGTCTTGAATGCCATTTTCATTTCATGGAGATGAAGAAAAGCAGCTGTTAGACACAGAGCTTCAGCCTGCTGCAGAAGAGCACAAGCTTTTCCCCAAAAGCTGCTGCATGAAAATGACAAACAAGCTACTGTTAAATAACTACAAGCCTACAGGAGGATCCAGAAGGTGCCAGTAAAGTGAGGAAATAAGAGAGATGGATGGATGGACACAGAGAAAGAGAGAGAGAAAAAAAGGAACTGGGGAGACATGGTTCTCCTAACCTTGAAGAGGGCGGAGATGTGCGTGTGAGGCCTAAAGGCAGACTGGGAAAGGAGACATGATGAGTTAGGACATGACGGATGATTGACAGCATGAGAAATGGCAGTGATTGGCTCTCCTCACATCAGCACCCCACTGAGACCTGGGTTTGAGACGGTGTCACCATGTACTCGCCTGGGATTTTAAAGTAAGGCCTCTGCCTCAGTGCAATCTTACATGCACTCAGAGTCTACATCTCTGTGGAACCCAGCCAAAACATGAGTCATTCCATGTCAGGGCAGGTGTTTCAATACTCAGTAGTCCACATGTTCAGTCAGATGCACTGTCAAGGCATAATTAGTAGGCTATAATATTGTATGGAAAATATCAAATGCTAAGCCTTTTTCCTGACACGGTATTTAAATTCAGTCTAAATAAGCATTAGAGACCTTCATAGATATAGTTACAGTATTTAGTTTAGGCTTCCTTTATTACAGCCTTTGTTTTTTTACAGATGCTTTTAGGTTTTAAATAAATCTGCAGGAGTCTTAGACGTTGGCTACACCTTCTGCCTCTCACAATCCAAATATCCAAACACATTCAGTGGTGTTGAGGTCTGGACTCTGGGGTGGTCAGTCCATTGTTCCGAGACACCAGCACCAGCACCTCTATTCTAAGTAAGGGCTTTCGGACAGCTACACATCCTTCCAGACTCATTGTGTCGAGGTGTCTCCTTTCGATGGAAGGATGGACAGAGACAGCTGTGGATTTCTTCAGATATGAAGCAGCTTTATGTTCTCTTCGGTCTCAAAGGCAAAAGCTTTAAAGACTGTTTACCTGATAGTGAGAGCTTAGGTAGTCCATCACGCATGGTTGTTAGGAGTCAGAACTTTTAATACATTTATAACAGTTTAGGAAACTCCCATTTTATAACTTTTACATTCCTTATGCCAGTACATCAAATCTGCTCTGAAATATTGACCATTGTGACTGGAAACTAGGTTGTCTGTAACTTTACAACAGTATCTTTTGTCTAATGTTTAGTGGAGTTTGAAGCCTGAGGATAACGTAGGTCTCGCACAGTTGCTGACACATAGCCTGTGATATCCAAACTCTCCTGTCTGAAAAGGTTTCAGTACCAATTATCACACTACGAATAAATTATCACCCCAGAAACGGATCACCACCTCTAAAAATAAACACAGCAGCAGAGCTATGACCACCATCGCAAGTGTATTTATACACACCCCTCCTATAGTTATAGTACCTATAACACCACCACACAGCTGAGCACAATATACTTGAAATAGTCAGGATATCAGGCAAGGTTTCTATAATTAGATGTAGTATATAATTAATAACATTTTTATATAGTTACTAATATTATTTATATATTGTTATACAGTATTTATTATGAGGGCATCAGTAATAGTGCTTATGACACAGGAGCTGATGAGTTCTAAGACTAATAAATGCTCAGCAAACCTACTGGATACGGCACCACCCAGGCCTTTCTTCTATGTTCCATTCCATTCCATCATTTTTACTATTTACATCTAATAGACTTGATATGTAACACTGCACTGATGCTGGTTTCCCCTGCAATTGCTATTGTTCCAGTATTATTTCAGAATCTGTACAATGCCCAGGCTATGGAAGCTGTGTGACTAAGAGGAGAGGAGAATCGCTGGGGCTGAACTAGCTCTAAAGCCTGTAACAAGAGATTCTGCAGCTGCTTCTCAGTCAGTAGTTGTTACCATAAAAACCTTCCAGGAACAGCGTGAAAGTCAGAGCACTCACGTCAAACGTCATCTCCAGAACGTTCTTCGGGATCTGCATGATGCCAGAGTCGCCTAGTTCACCCGAAACGCACACCCACGGGTTTGACGTAGTCATGGCATTGCTCAGCTTCTTGATGGGGATGATGACAGCCCGGTAAGGAATCACTGAAAAATGGAGGGGAAAAGCCAACAGATTTAGAAAGCGCTGGGAGAAAGAAAACTTTCACACCTCTATGCTTTCCTTTACGAGATTGTACAGTATAATAAAGACAGAAATAATAAACGTTCCTAAACTTATAGGCAGACTGCGAGCTGACACTACAATGGGGCTGCTCTGGCCATTAGTTTTATCATCTCAGACATTTAATATCATTTTCAATCATTTTTATGAATGAATGCATCATATCAGCCATTTTTATCACCCTTCGAAGCCATAAAAGGTTATGTTTATTTGAGGTCTGAGAGGAATATGCAGTCAGCAGAGGTGAACGGAGGGGGAGATCAGAGCAGGGAGTGAACAGGAGGACGCAGGAAAGATTTGAGGTCAAGCTAGAAACAGCAGCTTCAATTGCTTTCCAAAAAACAAAAGGAAAGGCTGTTGCATAAGCAGAGTCAACATTTCATTTAAAAAGCAGAGCTGCAGGACTGAAAGCTGCTGTACACATGTGGTGGATGTGTACTCACTGATGGTGGTGAAGACACTGGTGAAGCAGAAATAATCCACAGCGTTCAGGCTCAGCAGATGAAAGAGAAACTGCTCCTTCTCCTCCTCGCACCGTAGAAAGGCATAGCGCTTGTATAATTTCCTGTGGATGTGTTAAACACTTATCACACATTCTTCAGGCATATCGTAGCTGAACTAACAAAACCTCCAACAGCTAATTTAAGGATATTCAGCATTTTGGATCATTTCTACATGTCCACTCTCAGTCAAAGAACATTTATACTTCGAACATCTTCAAAACATTCAATTTCACCAGGGGTGTTAAAGCTTGCATGTGTGTGACTCATACTTGGTTAAAACCTGGTTGGACAGCAGCTGTTTGAGGTGCTGAGAGAGCAGCTTTTTCTCCAGAGAGAGCCGGATCCAGGCTCGCGCTCGGCCCACGTCCGTCTTTATCTCCCCCATATTCTGGATGTGCCTGTGTGAGAGGGAGGGAGAGACGATGCACATTTTAACAGGTTGAAACATTACCACTGAAATCACCCATTAGAATCGAATCACTCCAAATGCCTGGACCCCTTAAAATCCCAGGTCGGGGATAAAGGCGTATTACCCAGTGACTACACGGTTAATACATGATCTACAGTCTCAACCTGCCAATTGGTGCTGGCCATTTAAAGGGTTAAAGGAAAACAGATCAGGTAATATAAGAAAAACATCATTCACAGCACTATATTTTGACATACAGCATAACCACAGAAGCATCTCACTATATCACCAGTGTATTCATACAAATGCTGGAAATGATACAACAGATGATATACTTCACATTACTCAACAAAGATTTGAAAAAAAAGAGATACTTTTCTAATGATCTTTTAGACTTTACCAACAACCAAGATGCAGGAAATGTGATGCAGCACCAATTGTGTAAACTGCCACTAAACATTTGCTACAGCAACTTCTATTCAACACCTCACACAATGTTCTGACCTTCACATTACAAGCCAAGCTTGCAGTTAACACACAGTGACAGTGAAACACCCACCTCATATCCTGCACTACTGATACACGCAGTGCTGGCAGGCCAAAAGAAGAATCGGACTTCCTTCTCTCCTGACCGTTAGACACTGCAATCGAGGAGACACAGATGGTAACACTGATTTAGACCATGTGATCAGATATGAGCATACAAAATCAATGTCTGGGAGTGTGTGTGTGTGTGTGTGTGTGTGTGTGTGTGTACGCATGAACATAGCTGCACCTGGAGACTCAACCTGCAGCTCTGTCTTCTCCTCTCTGGCCTGGTAGTGCATCAAGTGGGACCACAAAGCAGATTTTCCCTACACACAAATGCAGACATTTCTCAGATCTGATCAGTGAGTGTAAATGTATATATGCAGCCTGAAAATCATGAGCTTGTCTGCTTTAATGATCTGCCAGTAGCTCCACAGTATTAAATGAGTCATATCCTACATGTCCTGTATTGTACGTATTTCCCCCTTAAGGTTTTCTTATGTAGTTTTCTGACCTTAAAATGGTTCATTCTGAAACATGGTCATATTTAAACTCTAAGCCCCTTGGAGCACCAGGATTTACCTGTTTGACCTGAAGGCCGTGGCTCCATATTCTCTCCAGCAGGTCACACAGGCTGGCTATGAGGGTGTTCTCCTCCAGTCCAGTGATATTAGCCTCCCCGTGTCCCAGTTCCACAGCCTCCCGACCCATCTTTTCCACCAACATCCTCTTAGTCTGCACACACAACCATACCATGTACAACATAAGGCTACATCATGTCATAGTAAAAAAATTGAAATTAACACTTGCTGACACATGAGTGCAGTTTTTAAGGAGCACCAACGGTAATGGTGAAGCTGGCCTTGTGTATATACACATGCAACTGACAGAGGAAAAGTGCAGACCTTCATCCTGCACTCCTTCAGCAAGCCTTCCACGAATTTCCAGTTGGTCTGTGCAATGACAGCTGGTGAGAGGTCCGACAGTTTGGGCTGTCTCAGATTCTTCCCCAGACTACGAGCCTCCTGCATGTACTTCTACAGAGAGACAAGAGCATGTAAGACACAATGTTTGTGCACTGCACTACACTACATTTCAAAGGTCCGAGACCACCGTTCAAAAACATGGAATCTGTATTTTAAATAAAGTATTAACCCAGTATAACTGAAAATACACAGCTGTGTATAAATGCACACACTGGTTAAATGACATTTCATCAATTTTCTAAGTAACAATAATAATTTTATTATATATGATAAACGTTAAACTCAGAAAATATCTTAATTCTGCCCAGAATTTGCAGAACAGTGGCGCTTAAGTGTGTTCCCTGTATGATGTACGATGTGTTGACGTCAGGTCAACAAAGCTAGTCATTTCACCAAGGGTTTTCCCATTCACATATGACTGTATGCAGGGAGTGATTATGGTTTCAGTATGATTTAATATGCCACATTGTGGGGGAATAACTGGACAAAATACAAGCAATAATATTTAAATCTGCTGTATACAAGCATTATAATACAACAAAAATGATTAATATGACTTATTCCACGGTTTTGAAAGGTAGTGTATATAAACAGTCAGATCATTATCCATCAACACTGTATGGAACATTCTACCCTTTGAGTGATACCGCTGTAAAACTGTACTTTATTTAGCCAATACGTTTTAAAGGGGCACTCTGGCCAAAACAAACATTTACATCCTTGTTACAACTTGTAAGATGAACACATGACTGTCTGAACTGTTTTTTCATTTTTCCATACTAGTGACCGAATGAAGAGGAAGTCCGAGAGCTGCCATTATGGCCAAAAAGCCAAATATGTATGAATGTATTAACCTCCACTCTATTGCATTTCTTTATTGCAGCATGGAGATTCCCAAAGGCTGAATGACATGTTTGCCCAGTGCATGCTGGGTACTGATGGATAAAAAAAATGTAAAAAATATCAGTACACACAGAAACAATGAGACCAA
Organism: Prochilodus magdalenae; assembly: GCA_024036415.1. Lineage (NCBI taxonomy): Eukaryota > Metazoa > Chordata > Actinopteri > Characiformes > Prochilodontidae > Prochilodus > Prochilodus magdalenae. The sequence goes on along the minus strand of JAMWET010004037.1, from coordinate 57,649 downwards.
GGAAATACTATCCTGCACTACATGACATCACAGCGCAAATAACATAATACTCTATTTCCAGGCTGGACTGCCCCTTTAAAGTCTGGGCTGAAACTGCAGGACACTGTGTGGGATACTGGAAGAGGCTGAGGGTAAAGGGTGACGGCTATGTGCCAGTAAGGATTGTGAAGGGAAGTCTGTCTCAGTCAAAGCTTTGGGCCGTATGGCAGCAAAGCTTTGCATCTTCCACGGATTGAACCGTCTGAAGTGATCCAGGCTCATTCAGCTTTCATGCTAGGGTTCAGGTGGTTTAGTTGTTACGATGGTGTTGGTTAAGGCATGTTGAAACAGGGTTCAGCTGGACACACAATGGCAAGCCTCGACATACCAGACAGCAGGCTGAGAAGGACTTTTTGGGCGGTTTAACAGGAGGGGGTGGGGCCTTGTCCCACTCCCAGAACGCCATAGAGTTCTGCACCACCAAGCACCCCTCCACCTGCTGCGGAGTGGTACAGCCCACACCCACAGCATTCACAGGACAGACGCCACAAACAAAAGAAAAGAAAGGAAAGAAAGCAGAAAGAAAAGGAAAGAGGCACCATGCACGTAAATAAAGAACACACTCAGGCAAGGAGATGACAAAGGCATGCAATGACATCTTAAGAAAAACTTAAAAAGACAAACTTAGGAAGAAAAACAAACCACCATAGAACACGAGCAGCAGTGGGACACAGTGAAACTGTGTTTCAACATTTTAATCAATGTATTACTTGTGAAAACATTTTGTAGGCATATAATAGACTTGAGCAACAGGCCCCTAAATCAGGCACCATGGGATTAGCGATTAGTGATTTATGGTAAACTGCGGCACATTAGTATGTAAACTGTATTATAACTAAATTAGTTTAGCTCTTCTTGCAAATAAGTCACTTCACGTCCAGGGACATCATTCTCCACAGCTGTTCAGCTAGCCTGGATAAAGGAGTCATTCATGGGCAAATCGCCCCAGGCCTCATTTTCTTGGTCAAAAGAAAGAATACTCTGGACTCTAAGACAGAAAAACTCCAAGGCCGCTAGAAGCAGAGAGAGAGAGAGAGAGATAGAGAGAGGCATGAGGAGGACAAAAGGAGGCAGCTGTTCTGTACCTCTTTGAGTTCATTGTCCAGCGCAAGGTTGTCAGGCTGCTGCCTGGGCCAGTCCCTCCTGCGCTGAGTAGGACCAGTGCGATTAGACCACCTGCTGGCAGAGGAGTCAGAGTTAAATATCACATGTACAAGTAATTTATATTTATAGCAACACATCTGCGACCCAGTTAACAGCTCAGGTTTGATACCCTGGTCTTGTACATATACACTGAAGCATCAAAAAGATGGAAGGCAGATTTTATGCTTCTGCCAACCAGCTGTATTGCTTAACTCTTATCACACGTCAGTGCCTGAGCCGTAATAGCACAGTCAGTAAAGCATAGCGAATAACACCGCTTCCCTCCAAGCTGTTCAGGATAACAGGGCACTCCGAATGCCAGAAATTTGGTTGACACTGACATTTACACCAACCTAATTCTAATATTTTAATATATCCTCTGCATAATTTAGGGCCCAGTTTCTTTTTATTTGTTTATATTCGTTTTTCCAACATTAAATTCAGCACACTAACTGTACAATGTGCAGAGGTATGCAACGTATGACACTCAGCAAATCAAACAAAACTTGTCATTTGACCCACGTGCCCAAGCTTTTGCAAAGTGTACGCATGAAATGGAAAAATGCTGTGATGCAGCAGTGCCAAATATGCAATGTCCAACTGGTGTACACAAACAAACACATGTGCTCTGACATCAGCAATTATCATTCATTCATTCATTCATTCATTCATTCATTCATTGTTACAGACAGTGCAACATAAAAACCAGGTGGAAAGCAAGATCATTTAAAAAAAGACATATGAGCCACACAGTATTACAGCTGTGTAACAGACATAGTGTGATGGCTATGAAGCCCCACTGCTGATGAAACATGTTAAACTGTTAACGAAATCAAATAATCAAAGAGAGATATGAATGACCATAAACAGGAGCAGTAAAGACTCGGGTTAGGGTGCAGTGCGCCTGCGGATGAGCATGTTCAAACAGCAGCCCCTCAGTCTTATGTTGCAACCAACGTTCATTGTTACTACATCATCTTGGCCATCAGTATACGGTCTGGCACCTTGTCTGATTATCATCCAGCTTTTATTACTGTAAGCCTCAGGGAAGTAGGCTGAACAAACAGTGTGGGTGGAGCAGACTGATGAAGGGGGGACAGATTTAAGATTTGCTGACTCACTCTCTCGCTCGCTCGCACGCACACTTGCTCCCACTCACTCTCTCTCTCTCTCTCTCTCCGTTTCACCCTTGTGTACATATGACAATGTGTCTTTGTCAAAACACTCACTTATTGTTCGTGGGCCCCGAGGCGAGCACATCTGCCTGCAGCTTGGGGAAGAAGCCCTGCTGGTACTTGCCCTGGCCGATCTTCATGTCCAGCAAATGGGGATGGATGGCGGTGTGGTCAATCTTCATGAGTCGCTGCTCGATGGCCTGAGCTAAAAAGAAAATAAATAAATTAATAAAAAATACAAAAACATTTTGTGCTGTGGCCGTGTTTCCTCCTGTCTGTCCTGTATTATGTGCAGTGTATAGAGTGGGGCCACAATGCAGATTTTGCCTACATACATGCAGTGCATATAATTGGAAAATATACAAAGGTCAATACAGGTAAAACGTTATGAGGGTCAGCTGGAGAAATGAATAGTTTAAAAAGGGGTTCCTTTTTCCCAAAAACGCACACTTGCACACTTGCACAACAGTCATTTCTGGACTCTGTGGTGGTCAGTACATTATTCTAGCAGCTCTTGTTCTTTATCAGTTTTATTTTCTCAGTTACAACATTTATAGCTACTCCTCTTTTCAGACTTAGTGTCGAGTTCTTCTCACAGTGGAAGGATGGAATGAACCACCTGTGAATCTTTCCAAATATGAAGAGAAAGTCCTCCTCTCCCCACAAATAAAAGTTCTGTTCATCTGTTAGTGGTCTCGGTGGTCTTGTATGTCCTGTTTTGTTTAGTAATTGTTTGAACTCTAGTTTTAGAAAGGAACGTGTTCCCTTATTTTCCGCAACTTTAATCCTCCTTAAAGAAGTAGATCGTTTTTTAGTAACCTACACTTACTGGCTGTTTAAACTGGAACCCTAGTAACTGAAGGGTGATCGTGACTTTGCACAGCACTGTGCAGTTTGTATATTTCCATGCCAAGTTGTGTGGTCATAATTTGTTTACATGCATATCTGTACTGCTGGCTTGTAGAGCATAGAGCTTAAAAAAGATCAATAATACATTTCAAATGGCTATTCATTTAGTAAATTCACCCGACATTCAAACTGTCTGAATACAAACGCGCTGTTCTAATATACAGTATAGCAAAAAAGCATCTCCAAGCTGTGAGTGGCACAGGTTTGAAAGTAGCAAACCTAAAACCAGCTCCAGCTTATCTGAAGTACCAGCTAAAAACACAGCACTAGCACAGACACACACACAAACACACGGTCCACAGTGATGACACTGTGCAATGCTGCCAGTCTCCAGTGCTTCTCTATGGAGCATCTGGCAGGATTTCAAAGCTCTTCATCTGTATGACTCATAAGGACATTCTGTTCAGGGCTTTCATTCCATTCTCCTCTATTCAAATCTCTCTGACTCTCCTCCAACTCCTCATCTCACTGCCTTCACTTCTGGCAGCCATGAACATCTTATTTCAAAAGCAGAAGGAACTCCAGTTGAAAATCTGTTCTATAATAAGTAAAGCAGAAAAAGCCAAATATTTTATTTTCTAAAAGTGGAGGGAGCAGGCGTTCAGCTTTAACGTCCGTGTGACCACACAGAACAGCGTAATTTGTATCCAAATGAGTTTGCTGGTTTCTGTTTATCGTCTTCAGAGAGGATGAAAGCCAGATTTCAAGAAGTTTATTTAGCCAACATTACAAAGCGATGGTGAATCACGTGCACGTTTGCTCAGCAGCCTTGGGAAACTCCAGACATCAGGGTGCGGCAGTGTAATGATCTTTACTTGCTTCTTAGTGACATTAAGAAATGTAATAGCATATATGAGATACCATGTGTTCTTATTTTGCAACATTTTGAGCCATAGCTATATGAGTCAAACGCCGATAGGTATCTATTCAGACATCATGACAAACTAAACAGTCATCTGACCAGCCACACAACAAACATGTCAGAGAGAAATGACCTCAATCACCACTAAACAGACTGTCCCTTATGAACAGCCATGAAGGTCTAATGAAAACTTAACGGCTTTCACAGACGGCCAGGCGCACGCTCACCGGACTCTTTGAGGAAGGTGCATTTCTGGTAGACGGAGGAGCGCAGACTGGGCGCCCGTACGTTGTAGAGACGGGCCTTCTCTATGCGGCCATCAAACACGCGCAGGAGGGGCTCCTTTTCCTCCCACTGAGACATGATCTTATTGTCGATGAAAGTGGCAAACATCTGGGTCTCAATGAAGCGAGACAGGAAAGGCAGGAAGGGCTCGGGCTGATCGGACAGGAAGGATGCCTGGAGAGAGGATGGGGAGGGCCAAGAGTACAGTAAAAGCCATGACAATAGAAAATCATGAAACATGACTACGTTAACCTCTTTACTCTTGCACTAGAGCGTGATATGAGTAATGGATGCTAGTAACCCCTCAATGCAGCAATTTGTATACCTTACTAGTCAACACTGAATGACATGCAGGTAACTATAGTAACGGACAAACATGCAGATAAACTTTAGGCTTTAGGAGGGCTGCATCTACCTCATTAAGCAATATGTCCATGTCACAGATTTTAGCTATTACCCGCTAGCTAAATTAGCCTAATAGCACTAGCGCAAATTGGAGTTCAGGAAAAACAGTACTTTAGATCTTCCCTGTTTGAGTAACTTTTGAATTACACCTCATAAAAGATCTTCCTTACATAACACAGAACTGCAACATCCATCTTAACAAGCTCTGACAATGAGCAACAGTGACACTCACACTATCCATTCCTCAACCAACCATGAACTGACCATCTGAAGTTCCACTGAAATATTCATTTTGAATCTTACATGCTGCAAAAAGCTGACAGTGCAAAACAAGAGTACAATGTGCCCTCAGAGGTTCAACAGAGGTCATCCAGTCCAGTACATTGCATGCAACTTATCTAAAGACCTCCACAGGAAAACAAAAGCGTCCCAGCTGGCTAAAATGCGTGTCACAAAATGGACAAAACATGCTTCAGCGTTGTCACCATCCCAAACTCCACTCACTCCATCACTGCGAAACAGTTTCATTGACTAGGGTCTGCAACAAGCACTTCCTGCGTGTTAGACCTCCATCAGAATTCACAGTTTTAAGAGGATACTGGTAAGGTTTTTTAATGTCTTGTAAATTTGTTTTTACTTTTGTAATTTTGTTAATTTCTTTACCCCTGTAAAACTGTTCACGTGTGAGTGTTTTATTTCAATGGGTGCATCAGTCACCTTGTCAAAGTTGTGCATCTGCTCACGGTTGGTCAGCCAAGACTCCAGGTCGGGTGAATTTTGGATGACGAAGGCCTCATAGTCAGTGAACATTGTGGCAAAGCGTGCGGCAAACACCTCCCTCAGCTGCACATTTAGCTTGGCGTTTTTCAGCTCCTCTTCCTCAATGCCAGTCCTTCCCCCTACGTTCTCCTCTCCAATAGCCTTCTGCCCTGCTACCAGTGCTTCCAGGCGGGCCACTTTCACCCCTGTGCGTTTGGCCAGAGCCTGAAGGCGCTCTAGAGTCGGGTTCCCCTGCAGGAGCTCTATGACGTCTAAAGCTTCACCAGGTAGGTTCCCGTTTCTCCCATCATCTACTAGCTCTCGCAGGGCTGCGCTCTTCAGCCCTGTGCCGGTCACGCATGTATGAGTGGTAGTGGGAGCAGGCAACGTGACCCCACCTTTTGGTGAAAGACCATAGAGCAGCAGGACTTCGCTCAGCTCCTGAATGAACTCAGATTTGTTGGGGAACTGAGGGAAATCCTCCGGCAGCTCGACGCAGTGGTTGTCAATGTCTACGAAGCAAAGATTTGCCTGTGAAGAGAGGAGAGAAATGTTATGAAATACAATCACAATTGCTGTACAACTCTTTGAAAGAATTCAGAGGAGAAATGAAAAAAAAGAAAAGAGGTGCCTGAAGATTGCTTTAGTGTTGCAGTGGGGCTATGAGGCTAATTCAGCTAACAGGAAATGGAAGTTTATATTCAACCTCCTAGCATTACACCACATGCCTGCTTGAATCATCACACTCGCCTCAAACTCAAACTTCTGACACCAAACAGGTCTTGGCTACTTCTTCGAAACTCCCAATCGACAGCAAATTGCCTTCTACTATTGACAAAGATCATCTTGGTAATTTGCAAACCTATTTGAATGTTTATTTAAAAGCATGCCAGGTATATGAAACATTAAGCTTCAATACAACACAGACAATGGCCTGAAATTCTGCATTAAGGGAAGTGAGTCAAAGACATTAGACTCAGATCTCAGGCAAACCTTTATCTGATTGAAGGGTTCTGGCATAACATTAAAGACCAGGTTAAAACAAAAAACATCTCAAAACTGGCCTGTCAGGGACCATCTCTATCATCAGCAGCAGGAAATTATTATCAAATGATTAAATCTGTATTATACTCAAACATACAGTTGTATGCAAAGGTTTGGGTGCCCCTGGTCAAACGGAGGTTTATTTGTGTTTACGTGAAAATAAGTTACACAACCTCAACACAGAACACACGTCCATATCTTATCACACAGATGCGCATTATTTGCTGAATTTGACAAACTAGAGAGGGGAGAGAAAAAAAAAGAAAAAAAAAACCCTCACATTGCATATTTCCAAATTTCATTAAGCAAATAAATAGCAATTATGTACCAAAATGCATTCTCTATAAAGGACGTGTAAACATATTTTCACTTAACATTCCAACCTTTATGGCTGTATGTATACAGCTGTTAATACAAGAGAGGTGAGGAGAGCTACAGCATCCTTTTCCTGGAGAGAGAAATTCTAATGGAACCAATACTGAAAAAGAAGGAGGAGGCCTTCAGGACTTCTGCTCACACGGTTCACTCAGTCTACTCTGCTCCACACTGACACATGCACTCAAGTGTGCTGCGTGTCCTTATTCTCCTGCTGTATAAATAAATCAGTCGAGCAGAGCAGCAGCACTGTCCACTGCTGACTGCCCGGAAGACAGATATGCTGACATGAGCCTGAGTGTGTGTCTGTATGTGCGTGTCTGTCTGTATGTGTGCACGTGTGCCGTTTGCATTAAAGCACTAATGCCTCAAAGCACTTACATTTTGTTTTAATACTTTACACTAGCAGTGCTTTGAAAAGGTAGAGACTAAATGTAAGTACATACTCTACTCACCATATAACCTAAAATCACATGTCATAACTGCTGACATAAGCGTTGGATTGCAATGCTATTGGGAAGGCAGATGATCAATTTAGACTCATATGGGTCATATTTATTGAGCTATACATACAGAAGTGTCTCTCAATATGGCTATGGCAACATGGCAGACATCTCTGCATGGAGTTCCTAATGGTGTCCTGTAAAAATTCAGGCAGCTTGAATATTCTCGCACAGTTCCTGCAGCGTGTGCGGTAGGGGTGGAGGTGGAGCGACACCAGACCTCTTGGCCATGTGGCGTGTGACAACAAACCGTTCATCTTGTCACTACCACAGTGCCGCCACACAAATTTATTCGTCTCTACCAGTGCAAACGGGAGACTCATCACTGCAGATGACCCGCTGTAACTCTGAGCCACTCCATGACTGTCTGGCACGACACCTTTGCTGAATGCCCGGCTGAATGCCCGGCTGTGTGCAAGTCAGACAAGTTGTTGATTCTCCCTCTCCATGCTTTGTGTAGGTCTCCCACAACCTTCATGTCACTGATGCCTTCTATCCATCGCCACCAACAGCATGCTATGGTAGTATACACACAACCAGTATGGCATGAATTACATCATTACAACCCTTTTGCTTCCTGGAGCCCTACAGTGTGACCACTCCAACTCTTCCAACTGCTCAAACTGCTTTCGAACTCTTCTCCAAGGCATACTTCACTTGCAGAGGATGCTACTAACACACCAGCACGAGTCAGAATGGAAGCCATGCAGAACAACCTTATACAGTGAGTCAGGACCAGCGATAAGGCTGGCGTTGCTTATGTCACCTGGGTGGCTGAGTCTGAAACTTGGGGTGCAGCTATTTGTCTAAGTCTACTTCAACCTAACTGACAGAAGGAGCATTCTCTCTTATCGTGCATTAAACCGTAGCTTAGCATTTTATCTCTGAGCCTCACCATTGAGATAATTAACCATTTTGCGTCCTTTGTGTTTTCACCTGCCAGGGTTCTTATTACAATACCCATAATTCCTTACTCAAATACATTGTGCACCCTTTGGAAATCCCCAAACATAGTAAACCACTGATGTGGATGCCAACACTGACATTCAGCCTCTCTGCGGTATTCGTTATCCGTCTAGCTTCCTTTTACATTCACCAGCTAACAAAACCAAATCCCACCTTTAAGATACATAACAGATAAACCAGAAAAACCTCATGTTACAACAATCCAACATTGAAGCCTGTAAAATCGTAAAGCTGTAAAAATAATTTTGAAATGATTCTATGAATTGACCTGCAACAAACAGGTACACATGGGACACAAAAAGGCTAAAACAAAAATTGTAGAGTAAATACAGGGGTTGGACAATGAAACTGAAACACCTGTCATTTTAGTGTGGGAGGTCTCATGGCTAAATTGGACCAGCCTGGTGGCCAATCTTCATTAATTGCACATTGCACCAGTAAGAGCAGAGTGTGAAGGTTCAGTTAGCAGGTAAGAGCACAGTTCTGCTCAAAATACTGCAATGCACACAACATTATGGGTGACATACCAGAGTTCAAAAGAGGACAGATTGTTGGTGCACGTCTTGCTGGCGCATCTGTGACCAAGACAGCAAGTCTTTGTGATGTATCAAGAGCCACGGTATCCAGGGTAACGTCAGCATACCACCAAGAAGGACGAACCTCCACCAGCATCACGTAGTGACCTGGCCACTATCCTGCAAGAAGAATGGCTTAAACTCCCTCTGACCACTGTGCAGGACTTGTATATGTCATTCCCAAGACCAACTGATGCTGTATTGGCCGCAAAAGGAGGCCCTACACCATACTAATAAATGATTGTGGTCTAAAACCAGGTGTTTCAGTTTCATTGTTCAACCCCTGTAACTGACGTAAATTAGATGCAGAGCTAAAATGTAATGGTTCAAACTCTAAGGGCTGAATGCAGAACAGAGCAAACCATGTTTCTCTTTTACCAAACAACATTGAACAGAGCTTTCAAAGTGATATTTTTCCAGTGCACAGTTTGAGAAAGCCTTGGCTGTCCTAGTACGTATCCTCTCAAGCACACTTACAACACTGGAACAAGAGGGGTTTGGATCCAAAGCAAGGACAGCAAGGACAGGAGCAATTTTCTCCTGAGACTCAGAACATGCTTTAACATCAATGGCAAGGAGAACACAGATGAGTTTGGGCACTTCACCGTGCAGAACAAATTTCAGCCACAAAAAATCCGAACACTTGGCTGCACATAAATACTGTATATAATAGCAGAATAAACAGGACCTGGAGCCGTGCACTCATCTCACCATCTCAGCACTGAGAACTCTAACTCGGGGAACACAGACATGAGGGGTGGGGGCATGGAGAACACGATTTAGGAGAGGGGAAGTGGGAAAAGCCTCTTGGGAGGCTTGAGAATCCTCAGCAAGCTATAAATAATTAACTCTAACTTGCTGCAAAGCAGTGCAACAAAGCAATTAGAGGAGAGGGTAAAATATCAGCACCAAGACGTGAAGTACAGCGGCATTGTCTCTAGACAGCCCTCAGTGCTGAGCCAAGGACGAGTGGAACAAGGCTGCATTAATGCACGTGTGTGTGTTTTATAAATGGCAGTATGGCAAATAAATAAATAAAACACTATACTCCCTTTGCCACCAAGGCAAGCCAAGACTTGTTGGGGTGACGTGTGCACCTTTCTTTCTGTACTGTAAGAATATATGTGCTATTGACCATCTTTATGTCTTTGCACTAAACATTAAAAAAATAAAAAATAATAATAATAAAGCTTCTCAGGGGGTTTGATCTCCTCATAAAAGTCTTTTGCAACTTGTGTAGCTCATTACACAGTGACTGCACACCGGCAATAAAGCAAAAGACAGACATGTCACATACTAAGAACTTCAGGCTAATAATAAAAAGATCAGCCAAACTGTTAAGCTGATCATTCTAATAATTCACAAAGCATTTTCACTAGTGGTCTCAGATTTTTTGGACCCCACTGTCATCAGAAAGGTTAGTTAAAAAGTTATTTTTTTTATTTCATTTATTTATTTGGCATTCTCCCCTCATTTTTCCTCCCTGAAACTAGTCAGTTTGACCTCACTAGCTAGGTCTCCCTGATCACATGAAGCTATCGAGCTGGGAGGGTGGCAGGCTACTAATGTGCTTCCACCAAGACTTGCAAAGCAGCATTGCTTAGATTCAAACTGCTAAAAAGGAAAGATCCTCAGACGACTGCAGGAGAACAACAAAAAAAAGCAAAAAAACAACAACAAAAAAGATAATTTTCATTTAACAGAGCAACTACGCCGTTACCTCTTGAGGCAGTTCCAGTTTGGAGCGGTCTGCACCGTCTTTCGACTGTAAACCCATGAGGTACGGTACAGGGGCGTCTAGGAAATGCAGCAGGGAAGCCGGCAGGATGGGCACGTACACGTGCTGCCACTGGAACGGAAAGAGTAGCGTAGTAATCCCCTCCGCCACCACCATCAGCCTCTGGTAATCTAAACACAAAGCACAAGGAAAAGACTGCAGGCTTCAAACACCGTGTCTCAACGAGTCTGAGGCCACTTTTACATTACTGGCTGGTTCTGCTTGTTTGCTCAGATCTGAGTTTTCTTGCTTGACTGTGCAATATGACCCGCAAGCCTAATCTGTCATTAGCAGGAACATGCCTCTGCCTTGAAAAGGCCTGCATGTGCATTCTTCATCATATGGGAACAATTCTCAATAAACTCCATGAGAAATAAACGGCTCAAACTGTTTGTGTCAATCAAGTGATTATTTCTTACACTGTACACCAGTTCAAAGTAAAGCCGTGTGATAACATTAGGTTATGATAAAGTCATCCATGCACGAATCGAGCGCAGTGTTTATTCAAGCAGCTCCAAAGACCTCATTAGCATCTGTATTGGCTCAGCTTTCACAGAGCTAAAGATGCACTGCGTTGCAATGGAATATTCATTAGCTCTTCTCCTGCCTCTACACTTCCTCACACTCAACATCAAAGGCACTGCAGAGACGGGGTTGGAGGCGAGAACACATCAGAGCCGACTCTAGTGGGGCCTGCCCCATCCTGAGGTGATCAAAGGAAGGTGCTTGAACTGTATGGGCCAATAGTGATGCTGCGCTTGCCTATTCAGGTGAGCAACGAAGAGATGGTGGATGTTCATGCGTCACTATCTGCGAGGTCAGATTAGGACAGGATACTGTAACTGAGCCCGTGGGAATGCTTCCCAAATTCCACCAATCAGTCTCTAGTTAGGAACCATACAGCAGATTGCGTGAACTGTTGGTGAAACTGCTTTAACACAGACTCACGACCTCACATGATCTTTAACTAATCCTGATCAGTCATGGTGAGAACACAACATGGACGCTAATAAAAATTAGCCATCTCCTGTTTAAGTGGGTAGTAACTTCAGGTTCCTGCAGATGACACTGCACAAGGATGATGTTGCTATGGATACCTGTGGGGTGCTACAGTCAGAAGTGTCTGGTTCAGAAGTGTCATGTGGAAAATGAGTCGCTACACAGATGTTAAAGATTGGCTAAAAGGAATAATTGAATTTGCGTGTGCCAGAGGCCACAGGGTGAAGGAGGTAGCTTTGCAGGTATATGGAAGTGTATAGTCATAAAGCTCTACCAGCAGTGGCTAAAATCCCAGTCTACAGGAAATTCTTATAGGAACTGTGGCAGAGAAGGCATCCACCAAATCTGGCCCAATGCAAGAGTGACCAAACTGAATCACAGATGTTATTCGTGCTCATGGAGGTATTACACACTACTCTGTACGGTAATTAATTGATGCGCTTATTACGGCCTTTTTGTTATTTCTGTCATTTCTGCCAATGTCTCACCCTGAGAGTAGAGCAGGACCTGCATCTCCAGCAGGACGCAGGTGAAGACCTGCACCAGGTTCTCCACTCCGAGCAGCTGAAAGGTCTCCCCAAGTGGGAAGTCAGCCAACGGTAGCTCAGTTGGGCCCGGCCGCTGGCACAGGATGGGCTCGTACACGCCGTGGAACTTGAGAGAACGTCCGGGTGGCGGTAGCGGGACCTCATACAGCACATTGTGGACGTAACTCTCCAGGGGCAGTGGGGGCGGCTGCTGCGAGATCACAGCCTGGTGCAGCTGGGAAAGAAAACGTTTGCACGCGTGCATAAAGGGCATGGGCGTGATCAAGCAGATCGCTTTAGAGACGTACAGAGTGTCCCGCTCCGCGTCGTAAGTTGAACCTGAGCAGCCACAGACCCCTCTCACTCCCGCCTGAGAGGAAGGAGACTCTGCTTCGTCTGAGCTGCTCGCCAGAGAGTCCATACTACTGGAGGATGAGGAGGACGAGGAAGAGGAGGGGGATGAAGATGATGGGCAGGCATGGGGCGAGGTGTGCTGCTCTGCATTGTGCATCTGGTGCAGAGTCTGCATGGCCGAGCGGATTTGAGCACTGGTCACCTCCTCGTAGAAGGTGTGGACGAAGCCGTAGGTGCGAGAGCCATCCTCTCGCGTGATGAGAAAAGAGTGGAAGCGAGGAGCCAGGCTGTCTCTCTGAGTGCGGAATGACAGGCCTTTAGGCATGCAGAGCTGCAGAGAAAAAGAGAACAACACTTGAACAATTATACTGAACACCAGTATCATTCATATCATTACCACTGAGCCACATCACAGTACACTCATTCACTCAAAAACATCAAAACAGAATAGAGCGGACAGAGTGTGAGAGAGGGATAAGAGAAAGTCAGAAAGAGAGCAAGCTATGAAGTGTCAGGGTGTAAAGAGGAGGTGGTGGTTGAGCAGTACGTATTTATATTGTGAGCTCTGCTGCTGTCTGAAGCAGCTCCTACATTTTTGTGGCCACCCTGAAGTACAACTACAAGTCTCTTCAGTGGAAATGACCAGCAGCTGTGAAAGAATGAGAGGACAGAAAGAGAGAGCAGAAAAAAAAGAAAAAAAATTCCCATGTCTGGAGGGATGAGGCTGAATGTACGCCCATAGTGGCCTGTGTTGCTAAGCCATGTGATGCACATGCAGTGGAAGTTTGTCACATGACCTGGAAAATCTTTTTATTCAGATACATCATCATACTGCATCACTGAGTGAAGCTCTCTCACCATGAGGAGGAATACTGGCTAAACTGGTATTAACGTGGGCTGTCATTTCACGCTGTGTTAAGGGTTATCTTTGGGCCCCGGTGGCTAATTCATTAGCTCTGCCTGTCGCTTACATCAGTCAGCAGACGCATGCATGCAGCTGTCCCTCAGCCTTTTCAGAGTATTAAGATTAATGAAAAAACAACTTACGAGTGACCAGTGCAATCTTTACTGAGAGTATTATGAGCTTCTCCTGGCAGCTTGCATCATTTCATTACCACTCACTGAATCACATCTGGGAAAGCTGATTTAATCCTGATAGCTTATTAGAAAATTACTCCGGCTGGGTCAAATGATTCACTGGGGATCAAGATTTAGATAAGAAACAGGCCATATAGCAAAAACAAGGCATGACACTACATCACAGATACCTTCAGGACACTGGAAATGCATCACAATATTCAGATTTTCCAAACTTTGATCAGTCAGCATGCATCAGTGGTTCCTTATTAAAATAATGAATAGAACAATACGGATGATGAATAATAAATATGAAATATCTGTCCAGACAAAAAGGAATAGAGCATGTGCAGGGGGAGAGAAAGACTTAAAGAATGAGAGTGCCAGAGAGAGAGAGCACGCAGGAGAGAGCGAGATGAGCACATGAAGAGAATTGGAATATGAAATGCAATTATCTGAGGAGCTTTATGGTGGCCTCTGTGGAGCATGACCAGAGAGCGAGCACTGATTACACCCCCCTCCCCTTTCAGGTCCAGCAGATGAGGGCAGCTGGGCATGTATGACTGCAGGCAGGGTGCCTCGTTTGCCGTGTTTGAAATTGTCCTGTAATCTCTATACAGGAGTGCTAGCATGGTTTAACAACACTTCAAACCAGGACATGACCGCACACTGTCCCAATGATCAAACACCATCTGTACACAGCTGACTGCAGTGCACTGTGGGATAGCAAGTGTGCACTGATTATTCTCCACACTACTATAAAACTAGTGAGTCCAACATGGTGCTCTCTGCATCCAACAGTGCAGAGTTTCAGCTACCAGCCTAGAACCACCGGGCTTCACGGCTCTCAGTGAACAACATGTTCTCCATTGGTCTTGATGACATCACTGCCAGGTCAGGGACTCTTTCAGTACATGTGGACAACGGGTCACTTCTATGCCGACATAAGCAGAGAGCCACAGTGAATAATTGATGGTTCCATCGTCAAGCGTCTGTTTACTCTCCTAGTGGAAAAAAAAATGACCTTGCAGCACGGGAATGACAGGGCGGAGAGTCCGGTTACCTCTGTACGCCAATGGACAGTAACACAAGCCCTCAGCACACTCCACGGCCAGCAGTGAGAGAGTGTGCAGGAGGAAAGGCCTGATATGCAGGTCAAGTCAAATCAATGCAGCTGTAGTGTGCAGACCTCTGCCACGAGTTATGCAGCAGACCAACTACATGAACAAATGAGCCGCGTTTGGAGGGGAGACTGTTACCTACCCCACAGAGATTTAACTCAAAGCTGTTCTGCGTGTAAGCCTGTGCACATTTTGGTTGTCTTCCCAGGTTCCTCATCAATATGGAAAGATTATAAATGCAGCAAAGACACGTGTAGCTACAGGATTCGTAGAATCCATCCTGGAGGGGGGGAAGCATTAGGTATGGAGGATTTAGCCTCGGCTGTTAGCCAGGCTGCCTCTAATACTGAATGTCAGATGAGCAGAATCCTGATGCTGCCCCTTTACTGCTCTATCCAGGCCAATGGCCTTTTCCTCCATTATTCCACTTTCATACTCCGTGCCCCCCAGCAGAGTTATTAACGTAGTTCAAGTCACTCTGAAACCAAAGTGCAGCATACTCTGTCTACTGTGCTTTGGCTGCTAGGCTTTCAGTGGCACGACAGGACTCAGCCACCATCCAAACAGCAGCACGGCACACACGAGTGAACCCATGCACGTGCACACACGCTGACCTAGAGTAGACCTAGTAATGTAGTTAGATTTTGGATCTATTAGATCCAGAATTAGTTTAAACTGTGGAGCCAGTGGGAAAAATTCAACTACTAAATATTTAGATCCTGTGAGACACTCACAAGGGTTATGACCTGTTTGAACCCAATGCATGAATTATCATTTAGATTAGCTTTCTCCCTCAGCTGGACCACATGTATACTGCACATGAAGCCCATAGTGAAGACAGAGCAGGCAATGCATTCTGCTCAGCAATCACAACTAATCCTTGTTCAGCCTGACCTTGTTTCTTTTTAGTGGAGGGATAAAGAAGAAATGTTAGCTGAGAGATGTGCATCTGCTACTTGTGTCGGCAATGATGACCTAACCACAGGTCATCTGTAGCTCCTCTGTCCAACAGTCTAATCCAGAACGTGCTCTGTTTTAACAAGTGATTTAAAGGCTGTCAGTGTGTGACCATTAAGCTCGTCGTTATGATGAGAACTGCCAAAGCACACAGATAAGATAAAATATAGGCTTCACTGTGGCATCACTGCAGATGTTAGGAGGTCTGAATGTTAGTAAGCCCTTTAAACTATCATATGACGTGTGATGTGCGGTGTACAAGTGTGCAGTTTACCCACCATGTTAACAGCATCCTGGTCAAAAGGGTTACATTCGATGTTCTCTGGGTAATGAGCCAGCACTTTGGACTTGAAGGTCCTTTTAAGAGGACTTTGGTCAAAGTTCTCACCTAGAAAAAGAGAAGGCATGAGAAAGAATACAAGAACAGTGGCAAAAGCTTCTGCACATTTATTTAGCTTTCATGTTCGGCCATGGAATATGAATCGAGGAAGGAATGCCGTTATAGTGAAAGGGAAGAAATCCTGAAAAGGAAGGAATTCCTGTCACAAAGGCAAAAACTGAAACGACCTTGTTTTTGCATACCTGAACTGCTAATAAAGGAATTTCTGATCAAGACCCTGCAAATGGCTACACTCCTGGTTTAGACTTCGGCCATATTAGTCTAATCTGTGCATCCCCCCCCACCCCCCCGGAAAGAATTCCACTGAACTACTACCTGCTCACCTAAAAACAGATCAAGTTAAAACCTTGTTAGTGTTCAGCTTGAGAGTTAAAATAGTCTTACATGATTCGGCTCTTTGAGCCACACGTGCATGCAGCTACAGGGGGGGATTACAATCAGATGCATCACTCAGTTAAACTGATCAGCCATTTCACTGTGTTAATGTGACCCAAATCAGAGACAGGACAAGGATCCACTGCTGAAGCAGCCTAATCCATACACTGACCTACACCTCAACTAAACCGCACTCACATATAGAGGCTACATCTATAATCTGTACATTGCGGTTAGTTCAACACGAAAGATAACAGGTTCATGATGAAGGCGCACATACACACACAGGTGAGGGATGAGGGGGGATTAGCAAGGGCAACAGAGTGAGCAAGGCACAGGCCACAGAGCAGAGGATCCG
Source organism: Prochilodus magdalenae (assembly GCA_024036415.1). Taxonomy (NCBI): domain Eukaryota; kingdom Metazoa; phylum Chordata; class Actinopteri; order Characiformes; family Prochilodontidae; genus Prochilodus; species Prochilodus magdalenae. Next base: position 40,664 of record JAMWET010004037.1, on the reverse strand, counting down.
AATGAGGTTAGCACTGGGGCAGAATGAAAGGGGGCGGGGGGATGGCAGGTATGTGACAAAGCAGATGAAAAACTGAAAACAGGGAGAGACAGCGAGAGAGAGAGAGAGCGAGAAAGAAACAGAAATGTGATGACACTGACAGGTCATGTGACAGGGCTGTGATGTGGCAGAATGAGAGCTGCGTCCGGGAGAGGGAGAGGAGAGCTAAGCTCCTTTAGTGCAGACAGAGCCCTGTACATAACACTAGAGAGGGAGAGAGCAAAGGAAAGACACCCCATTCATCTCTTGTGTTAACATCTACCTTGAGTGATAGCACCAACATCCAATCCAGCAGTAAAGACACCAGCAGTGGGACCCCCTACTTAACCTCCTGGATACCCTGAATGTTTCCTAATCTAACTCATCCTGCTGATACACTTAGATACAAATTCATTGGAAGGTCATTACTTAGATGCTTGACCCCAATCTGCAAGCTTCTGTCTTCTGATTTCAGGGTGACCCTGTAGACAACTGGTTCACCCAGCCTAGTAACTCTAACTTGGCTGTGAAAGTGTGACTTGCTACTCCTTTTTCAAACCAAAGACAAGGAGACATACAAGATCCCAATTAACTTGTGGAAGCGCTTTAGTGCAGGGGACGCAGCCCTGCTGCTGGAGATCTACCACCCTGCAGAGTTAAGCTCCAAACCTTCTAATACACCTGACTGTAATACACCTGATCCTTTAATAAATATCTTCAGATGAGGCCTAATATTAAAGCCAGGGGTCCTGGACCTGAAACAATACAGGGTGGAGTATCTCCAGGGCAAGGAGCACCCTTGCCCTGGTGTTACTTGTGTGAAGATATTTATATATCATTTTAATAACAAATCTGAGCTGAGAACTCCACATATTTAACCACAAACTAATCTATACATTTCCCACACTGTTCACACTCATGGAAAAACAGGAATGCCCTGCCTTAAATATCAGTTCAACCCCTTGTGCATAGCAGCAGTGTTAGGAATAAACAGTGCTAAAGAGGAGAAGGAGGAGGAAGAAAAAGGAAGCAGCAGAGTTTGAGTCATTTTATGATGACCCACATTTCAGGCCTGCAGCCCTACGGGGAGTAACCTGGAGGAAAATAGGGAGCGATGGGGAATAGAAGCGGTAACGGTTTAACTGGAACGATAAGGGGGAATAAAAAGAGGGCTGATGTAAAGCGGGAATGAAGAGGCTAGAATATAGGAGAAGCCAGCGCTGGAGTGAGTGGGCTATAATAAGATGATAAGGGGGAAAGGCAGCGGGACGGTAAGGACAGTGAGGACAGTAAGGGTTGGCAATGCTGCTTATTATAATGTTGATGTTTACCTGCAGCCACGGCTTCCGGCTCCCGGCCCTGACGGTCGGCCTCTAGCCATTGGTACAAAGCTGAGATGGCACGAGCACAAACACACAGGCAGACAGACACAAAAAAAAAGCAATGCAAATGTCAAACCAAAACAAGACGAGATGGAGAAGCAAACAAACTCAGGCAAGACTGTGAGAGTGAGTCTATACAGCAACATCACGGTCAACACTGTGAGCTTTAGCTGGTAACAGGCAGGTTAATGTGGGCAGAGCGGGATGAAGGCGAAGGAGGTGGTGTCTGTTGGAGGAGGGAGCGTTAATGGGGAGTGTGATGAGAGCTTAAGTGAGGTGTCATTTCTGCAACAGTAGCTGTGCCTTACACAGAGAACACATGAAATACAACAGGGAATAATTACAGTAGATAGAGAGGGTGGCTTAATTAAGATGCATCAAAGAAATAAAAATAATTCCACTGTCTGGCATACAATGAACTCTGGTTTAATTTAGCCTGTGAAGTCACTGAGACATTTCTGCTGATTTTAAGCGGTAGACGAAATAGGCCAGACCCATGACTAAGCTATACACATGTAACCCAAGTCTGCTATTAAAACCAGCCTTGTACTCCACCGGTAGGCTTTAAAACAGCAGAGACTGCAATTAGACCATGACTCAGACTGCGTGTCTGTGTGTGTCATTGCTGAGGGACATGAAGGACACACTTGCTGGACTTACCTGAAGGCATGGCAACCATTATAATCTCCATCAAAACTGCCGTCATCCCCACCCCCAGCATCATAGTCATCAGAAATACCGAAGCTTACCATCAGTAAAACACCACCCATCATAACCACCATCAGTAAAACCACCACCACTATGATAAGCAAAACCATCACAACCACTGTAGTCATTAAAAAACACCATCCACCACTATGAGTCAAACCAGCACCACCACAGCTATCTTTAAAAACACCATCCACCACCTCCATCACATTCACCATAATCAAAACAACCAGTACTGCTATATTCATTAAAACTACTACCATCAAAATCACCAACACCACCTTCACCACTACTGCGCTCATTAGAAACACCAATTACCGTCTGTAAACTACCACCACACCACCGTAACTAGTTTTTCACAAAAGACCCTGAGACAGTGAAAATGTTGGGTGGCAGAGGGGTCCAGCAGGTATAATGGTAGCAGCATTTAGAATCGCCCTGTCCTTGCTTTAGCCGCTGTGTGGCCTCAGGGCACTAAAACAGAAGACAGATAGGCAGCACAATGCCTCATGGGCAGCCTTTGACCATGTTAGACTTGCATAACTCATAAGCCTTGGTCAGACAGCACAGAGTGCATTCATCTCAATAAGGAGATCAGAAATAACTCATAGTCTAAACACATCTACATCACTCATGAGGTCCTGATGCAAATGGAAGGCTCACGGTGTAGATACCAGAGTGTGTGTTTCCAACAACCAATCTATACTACACACTGGCATTCCACTGATCTTTACCAGCTGGCTGTACTGAACGTATAAGACACAGCCTTAACGCAGCAGGCTGGATACTGCTCAGCTCAAATACCACAATTACCACGTCCCATTTAAATTCCTTACATACTTTCTCACATTCCTCACTCATCACAAACACACCCTTTGATGCACTGGCTCTTCTGAGGTGTTGTGCCCCGTTTGTTCCTGCCTATGCAGAGCTCTAGTGAATTAGCCTGCTTTTATTTGGATCACCTACAAAGCTAAGAATTCAACAGGAGATAAAATTATTAATCAGCTTATCGAGCTGAGCTTAAATCCTGTCTAGACAGTGACAAGCGTATGAAACGACTGCAGACTAACCAGCAAAAACATGGCATATTTACTTCTGAGTGTCATCAACAGTAGCAGGACTCTTATCTGAGGACACAGGTTACCTGATGAGTTGGAGCTCACTCAGAGAGCAAAGTCGACACGACTGGACGTGTGTACTTTTTTTTTTTTTTTTTGCAATTCACACAAACAGCTGGTCAAAGCCCTTTGTCCAAAACCTATGAAGCAGCTTCGAAGGGCACCACCATGCCTACAGCAGTTTATCTGGAATTCTCCTTCCACTTACTTGATCAGTGCCACTAGGCTACTTTCATAAACTTAAAGAAAACATACACATGTGTATACATGTTAAAAGGGCAGCTACAGTAAGTTTACAGCCTTTGGGACCGGTCTAAAGGCCACCGAACATCGGATGCACCGTGTTCAGTTAGGCATGCATCTGAAAATTACACACCATTGTTTTAAATGGAGGTCCCCTACAGGTGGCAACACTCCACATCAGTGTGTACCAGCGCGCTATGATCCTGAGCACTACTCAATTCCTCAGCACGTCACAGCCTGCCATGCAGCATTTACATTACTACACTAATAGAACCGTAATATCTAAGAGAGTAATATCACCAGTAGATATGCATTGTTTAAAATACACACAGAGAAAGAAATCATTGATCAGGTCTTCCCACTAGCATTTTATAGAGGCACTATGCTACGTGACATTACGTGATGCTGTTAAATGTCCAACGTGCGGTGGCCTTTAGTTGATAAAGAAACAGCACTGTGCGGACATGTTTTGGCTTCAAAGCAAATAAGGACGCAGGTCAGCCAGTATGCAAACAGTCACTCCGAACAGTTCCTACTAAAAGTGCTACCACAGGAAATCTGCTCATATACCTGGAGGACCAGCACACTGACCTGTACAGACAGGTCGAAGACGTTGGTGACTGTGCCACTGAAACACTCACTTTGAACAAGGAGAGTGAATGCCAAGCGTACACAGCCCTATATATTGTGTGGAAATTGCATAATTATTGGAAATGCCTCAGAATGGCTTTGGACTAAAATCTGGCTACACTGGCTTACATTAAAAGTAGACGTGTGTATTTCTCTCTTTATCCGTAAAGGTTTTGTTGTGACAGCAGCAACCCTTAAAAACAGTTCCAGACCAGATACCCCTACTCCACCAAACTGCTCTGTGATCCATTTCATGAGGCTCACTTACATAGAGTTCCTAGTCTAGGCAGATCTAGCAGGGAAGATCATTTATGAACTGACTGTCACGGACGTCTTCAGTGCGACCCATTATACTGGTCATGTTAACGGAGACTATCCTTACACACCTGGTAGCGCAGATTTGCTGTGCTCAGTCAGTGATACTTCTGAGGGAGAAAACATCACGTGTGCTGAATGTCAGGATGTGTCTTATTCAAATCCACCCTGAGGGCTGGTCTCGTTAGCTGCTTCATCGCTTTTACAGATGGTTTCAGTTTCTGACACACACTGGCACATGCCAACAGCCCAGCTGTCAGCAGCTACTGCATGTTCACTACCGCCAGAATAACTTTCCTATTACAAAAGGAACATCCTGCAAAGCAAATGACCAAATACTAGCTTGCATTGTCATTTTTCACACTTAAATCAAAGAAATGTTGTTAAAAGAAAGAAAATTCAGCACAAAATGTTAAACATTTGCATGCCTTTAAAATTAAACTGCACTCGAGCTACACTCATGAACATAAAGCATCTTTAATGATTGAACGCTTAGTTAAAGCACTAACCTGACCTGGCACTTTCTAAAGGTTCCTCATACCAGTTTACATCCTTACAGTAGTTTGCTTACAGTGACTCCAACAGAACCTTGTTTGTTCATGTATGGGTGATAAATAAATAAATAAATAAATAAATAAATAAAAGTTGGAGTTTTACATATTCATAACTTATTACAACAATTTATGTTCAGCTTTCATACACAGACATCATTTTCAATTAGTCTTTAAATTTTTCACCAACAGACCATCTCCTTTAAACAGCACAGCTTGTGTTTGACTGGTCATAAAGCAACCATGAACATGTACCAGAACACAATGCTTTACATTCTGCTTAGACAGAGAACAGCATTACACACCACCACCCAGACATAAGCTGAAATCATCCATTTGCTCTACAGATCCAGCTCCAGAAAAATCAATCCTGGCCCTCACCGAGGAGCTTTGGGTTTAAGAACGGCCTGCAGCACTACGACGTGGAGTTTTACTGGTCCAATAATATTTTCCTTTATACATTTAGAAATATGTGTACTATTAGTATCCAGTGAAAAGCAGCATCTGCCCCAGATTAATACATCAGGACACAAACTCAAGCAAGACAACCGACCAGATGTTCATAGACGGAGAGAAGGCAATCGCCTGGGCCCTCTGGGTGGGGAAGGATTGGATGTGGTTTCTAATTGCAATAACATTTTCTTCTGGATTCCTTCAGTATATTTAATCCTTTCCAGATATACGAACATGGGATCTTTACCATTTCTAGCAGGGAAATGAATTGTACTACACTGCCTAGGAGTTACCATGTCATGTTGACCAGAGACTCCAAGTATGGCCCCTGTGGTGAACCAGTAGCCTTTTTTGTGACACAGTCAGAAATTGGGCACCACTATAAAGCGTGGTTTCTGTAGATGATGTATTAATCAGAGTTCAGGTTCAACAATCAACAAAACATTGTATTTAACCTCAGCTGCCCAAACGTTGGCCTATGACTACAAACAAAGGTTAGTTTGCATCGTTGCGTCATGTGTCCTGTCCTTCAGTGGGAGCTTTAGCCTTTGCTCTTGGCTGGTGGTGGTGGTGGTGGTGGTGGTGGTATTTGACAACATGACAAACAAAAATGTTCACCACAAGTGGGACATCCTTACACAGCATCAGAAAATTATAAACACAAGGAAGACTACTAGGAGATCCACCACTTCACTAGACACACATACCTACGCCTCACTGAAGGGAGCTTCGTACTATGAGCAGTCCATTTTAATCTATTAGATAGCACCACACAGAGCTGTAAACACTGCCTGGCGTTATGTAAGTAGATTTACTGTGATAGTGACATAACAGTACTTACTGCAATTTTAATAAATGGTGATAATGCTGTTGCCACAAGAACACACACACACACACACACACACACACAAACACACACACACAAACACACACACACACACAAACAAACAGTTTTCCAGCCAAAAATGGACACCACTTTCCCTCCCAGCTGTCTCGGATAAGTAGGCCCCAGACTGACAAACAGATCTGTCAGCTGAACTAAACAAGATGGTATCACCAGGTTGATGATCCCATAAAGCCAAAAAAAGACTAACCAAATTCAGCCAAAGTAAAATGAAATGGAAGTTAAATCCATCCACATGGCCGTTTTAGTTTAAGCTGCAAGAACAGCTTAAAAACAGACATACAGATACTATTTATATTCCTGTAACTTGCTGATCCATCCACAAGCCTGTTCCAAGCTTGGCATGCTTCAACTAATGTTCTGTCCATCCTTAACAATACTTTGTTTTTAGGGGTCACTGAGGACAGCCGCAGAAACAATGCTGGAAACAGACCCTTCAACTGCATGAACACAATAGTTCACATGTGATTCTGGAACCCTGAAAACAGGACTCCACAAACCTCAAACATTATTTCACTTCCAGTCAAAACATACATTATTATTTCACATGCACAAGAAGAGGAGTTAAAACGTGATTTTCCTACATTGGAGTTAAATAATGAAAACGATGGAGTTACACAATTAAATATGCACTCAGAAAAGAGCCCCCAACAACAGAGCATGACCTGGTCAGGAAGCCAAACCGGCATCAGAGGAAGAGTACTTCCATCTTTGAGAAACATCAGAATACAGAAAATAAAGCTCAGTGTGAAAAAAATAAATCCACAGGTGCTTCTGTCCAGCCTTTCACTGTGAGAGGACAACACTAGGGGTCTGAAAAGATGTGCTGCACTTACAAACTGTGTCTAAGCAGCAGCTTGTGTTCAGACCAATGAACCAACTGCCCCAGACTGAGTTCAGACCTCAAGATCACTGAATGTGTTATTTGGATATAAGGACGCAGACAATGCAGCCAACTTCTAAAACTAAACTTTGGAAGTGTGGAAATACATCCCTTCAGCTTTATCTGAAAAACTGAAAGCAAGTCTCCTGAAAAGAATAAAAACTATAATAAAGGTGTAATAAATGTGTAATAAAGGTGTAATAGATTGGACACAAATACTGAAAAAAATTAATAACATATTCAGTTGTTAATTATGTGCAAGTGCAGAGAACAAATGTTATTTGTACTACTGCTGAATTAAGTGTGGGCTCTGAATTTACACAGGGCCGAGATATACATGCCTGGTATATATCCTAACCTAGACATGCCATAGCATTCTTGCCCTCTGATAAGACTGACATACCTATGAATTTACACACATGACCTTTGGAGCACATACATACACTGATTTGAATAAGCTGCTATTAAATCTGAATACAGTGTTAGATGAGCTGATCATGGTTACAGTGTTAAACAATATTGAGCCATAGACGAAGCAGCGCTGCAGCACAGCTCTCCACTAGAGATCAGGTCAAGAAAGATTAAAGAGACATGCTCAGAGAGGTCTGAAGAGATTAGACTAACAGGCTTACAGGCCCACTCCCCACCAACAGCACTGTACACAACCCCAGATCCTACACGAGAGGAAGAGCAGAGAGCACTTCAGCCATCGCTCAAATCAGAGCTCATTCCCGGACCTATACTCATGACCTATACTGACAATGTGAAGCCGCCAAGCGACTGGGCTTGTCCAAACTCCCTTCCCCCCATTAGAAAGCAAAGTCATTTGAAAGCCTGGGAGGTGTGACTGCATTAGCATAGTCATTGTCTTCCTGTCCTAGCCAGAGTTCTCGGACAGATGGCCAAGCATTCAGTGCAGTAATATCCCCACCATAGTCCTTCACTACCCAGTTCTGTACCCCTGTCTCCAGTAGAAATACACAGTGAATAACGTCATTAAACAACAATAAACGGAGGGATGTTATATGCAAGCACGAACACAATGCTCCTCTTGACCCGCTGGAGCTGCCAGTCTTAGCATAATTAAAGTACTCGCATTGTTCAATGCCAAGTTTGCATGGCACCGATAGTGAAAGCTCCGCTGGTTGCTAAATCCTCAAGGGTCTTTCAAACCATGCTGCAGTAGTGAATATCATTAGCCTTAAAAATCTCTTTTATAAAGACCATGCTATATTTTGACTCCAGCTATCCATTGCATTTCGACTGCAGATCAAACAGAGCCCCGTTTTCTACTAAAAATGTGTCACAGGATGGAGAAGAACACCGATTTACTCCAACTACACAGGACCTGAAAGAGATAATACACTGGCAATGACTGGGCAAGGTGTGAAAACCTATATAACCGGGGGTAATTCAAAGTGAGACTGCTATTAGACGGACCCAGGTGTGAAAGATGGAGACAGCTAAGCAGTTTGAAACATCCTGAGATGCAGCACAAGTCATACTACACCAGGTGCAGGACGTTTCATGGGAACTGAAACCTCAAAAGAAGCTTCTAATAAGTGGTGCATACAATTCTGTGGTTGCGTGTGGGGCATGCAATAACACCAGAGCAGTATAGACATGCGTATACGCTACGCACAGTGAGGCAATTGTTTTTTTTTTTTTTAATTTTTTATTTCCTACTATCTGACCAGCACTGCGTATACAAGCGCAGAGACATGTAGGCACATACATCAGTTTGGATTGTAAAGAACTGGCTGTATTTCCACTGCAGGCATCACCAAACGATTACCAGCACTGTAAGGACACCTTCTCTACCATTTCACACCAAGCCACTCTGAATGACTTTCTTTATATCTTAATGATGGAGTTCTGTAGAGCTTCCTCCTTAGAGGAAGCTTTAACTTGAAAGTCTAATGCACACATTTCACACATTGTACACCACTGTGGTACTGATAGTGTTTCTGGCTTATAAAGTCCAACCGTTACAGTCCAAGCTATATGCATGTGTGGCTGGCAAATGCAACAGGACTCTCAAATGCTAACCATGTTATTAAAAACTTAAAACCACATGGTGGCAAACAAGTTCAGAATCCTGGCCCATGCCTCGGAGGTGCTGGCCTGTAATCTGGTACAGCACCGTAGATATTTTGGTTCACTATACTTCAGAGGAACACATTCATTCACCACCACTGGTCAGGCTGCTCAGCAGTGGCTCTTTCAAGCAGGCAGACGACTTTCTCAAGTACTACTTCATCCCTTATGAGCAGCGTAGATGCAGAAGAGTGGAGAGACACTGAAGATTAAACTGACAAGGTCATGATGATGCAGAAGCCAGTCCTTAAGTCTGGGTCACCCTGCAGAAGTCTGCAAACTCATGCTGCACCGTGACCCTGATAAAAACAGTACATACAAGCATACTGGCATTCGGAGCAGAGCGGACCCAACTGGCGGTCTATTCCCCCAAAAGAAGTTTAAGGATTCCTTTTTTTTAATGTCTGAAAACTGTTTATTTACAATGCGCCGACCTGCACATAAAGCTGATGCCACCGAAACTCAAAGCACTGAAAGTGAAACTCGAAAAACAAAAAAGCCAAAAGATTTTCCACATGAAAAAACAGAGAACAGATGTGCTCACAATTTTACTGTTGATGGTGTTTTGATGATATTCAAGAGGCAGGTCAGAATTGACTTTCCCTTGTCACAAAGTTCGTATCCACATATATTAACCTTGTGTGGAACAAGACACGACACAGCCCGACAACAGGCTACAACTGTATCCGCACAGTAATAACTGGATTGTCAATTTCTACAGGCATACTGTTAGAGGTTCAATGATATGGACGTGGATGTCCAATCACTTGATGAAAAGGCCTGCCAATGCTGATACACAAGCATTTATGAAATGTAGAAACTGGAGCTCAACCCACAAGGCTAGCACTACAGAGAAACCTGATATTTATCTGTTTACGCCACAGTAAGCTCAAAGGGCCCATCTCCCACATTTCACTGTTCCCACTGATCCACAAACCACACGTTCTGTATTTTGTTACTCTGTCCATAAACCTACTGATAAATGAATAAATGAGCTCTGTTTTCATTACCATATTCAAATAGCAGGCATTGCTGCAATTATGGCAATTACGCAATTCAACCAAGGAGGCCTCCAAACCCCCAAATCTCACACAGTGCAGCTTTAAAAATTAAACCCTTTCAGCACAGCAGCCCAATCTAGTCTGAAAGTCCACTTAATCCACCGTACAATCATTCAATCTCGGGCTGAGATGTTTAGATAGACCACTATCTGTCCAACGCCAGTATGATGTAGAGCACATCCCTACTTATTATCATACGAGCTAAGCAGTCTTTACAGACAGAGCTGAGACACAGAGGGTGCAATACCCCAGACGGTCTTTACTAGAGAGCTGCCCAGCGTCAGTAGGGTAAATTATGAAGAAGGATTCCCAAGACAGTTTTCTGTTTAATTCAGAGCTACTCTTATAATAAGTATGGCAAACATGCATCTCCAAGACAGCTAAACCGCTCCAGGGCAGTCTGAAGGATGAGCATGAGCAAGCACGAACAAGCCTGTCCCTGTTTAATTCAATCATGACTTTCACTCAATGAGAAAACATTCATCATTCGTTACCTAAAAAACAAGTTTCTCTCTCCCTGGCTCGGGAATCCACTTCACGCCAAACTGGGTTACACTGCCTTATCATCCACTCTGATATATGCACTTTTCTATTACTGGACATTTTATTTTTTTATATTATCATCCACAAGATGTGTATCGGATCACACTGTGCATATACACGTACTTGGAGAACACTGACTTATTGCACGTTTCCTTACACAGAGAGCACCATTATTGTATAACCCTATATTAGGGGTTATAGCGCCATGTAGAATACTGAACACTGAATACAAACCACCGGCAGTTTCCAAAAGATGCACCTCTAACAAAATGCTGTGATGCATACACACTGTGAAACAGTTTAAGCAGCACCACAGGATACTTTTGCAATATCACCCAACCCCGATCGGGACGTCCATCTGTGGTGGAAACTTGAATGGAAGGTACAGCATGACTGAAAAGGATGTTTGCCCCCTAACCACCTGTTCACTCAGCCACAGAAGGAACAGCACAGCCTTAACAGCAAGAAGTCGGGAACAGCAACACAATGTTTATCGCCATCATTATAAATTAGGTTAGAATGTCACAACAAGCTTTTCTGACCATACTGTGACACTGTGCCATTTTATTACATTCACATTAGATTAGATTTTTGCTAGATCTGCCATTTATTAAGGCACAGAATGAAGGATTTGATAGGGTTTAGGTTTAGACCAGTAAACTAGTCTGTGTGAAACTAAGGGAACACCACTTTGTTTAAAAAAGGCAGCAAAGTAAATGCATCACATGGAAAATCCATCCAGAGCACATGACCAGCATCTCTAATAAAGCATCTAGAGCTTCATTAGAGTTAGTAGCAGCTTTGGCAATGTTGAACTAAGCTTAGCTGATTGCCATCCAAATATCACATACAAATAAAGCCAGACTGGTAATGAGTGTTTTGGTAAAGACCCCTGAGAAGCTCAATCAGCTGAGCTTATTTTGTGACATAACACAGAGAGGAAAATGCCAAAATATAAAAGATGGGGAGATGGTATTCCCTTTTGACTGAATTATTAAATTCACACATACGGAGCACATCAAGCTTAGTGTACATCATGACCATTTCCACTTAACGTAAGCACAGACGACATATCAGGAAGATAAACCGAAGGGGCAAATGATTTCAGCGCTGGGTTTAAATGAACAGAGCTGGGGGGGGCTTTTAGTCACCGCACATATGGGAGTCCTCTGGGATTGGACAGCCATGTATTTAGTCATGCAGAAACATGGGGAGGCGATCAACAGGAAGAGCGTGTCTCTGACCCTAACAATGAGAGCGGAGAAACGCAGCCCTCTGCTGTGCCAGAAATACATCAGAGCCAACCGGGAAAATCCAACACCTCTCTCTCTTCATTTCCTTAGTGTTCTCTTAGTCTCTCACCCCTCTACTGTTTGAATTCCATACAAATCTTTCAGCAACTACAAACAGAGCAGTGTTCAATATTAATAAACTCTGGGGGTGGTTTCCCAAAACAAGGCTGAGCCTGGTCTTGGACTAAACTGCAGTGCCAATGGGGGAGTTCCCATTGGGCATTCTTTATAGTCTGGACTTGGGCTTACTCTGGGTCTAAACTAAACAGCATTTTCACTTGGGGCTGGTGTGAAACTGCTACTGCACTCAAATCTGAGATTGCAACATTTACATCGTCCAGGCACGTACCAAACCTGCTGGGTAGAGCTGAATGAAAACCGAATGAAAACAGAAAAACTGGTTTTCCTAAAAGATATTCTCTGTAAATTAAGTTTAGGCCTATTATAATGTCCAAGATGACGAACACGTCCATGTTTCCTCGCTCGGGGCTCCGATGCCGTGTTATTGGGTTAAATTGATTGGAACTGCAGCTCCTGCAATGAAAAAACTGCACTCCTTCAAATTACAAAGGGACCATATTCTACATTATGTATTGTTTTCCCTTGAGGTTAACTTTTAACTTTTCAAAAGTTGTGGTTTTATGTACTAAACATGTTCACAATCCGGATCCCATGACCGTTTTCTAACATATCTCTACCCCTCAAAACGACACAGGCCGTTAGTTACTGAGCCTTTAAGACGGATGTAAGATTTCAGAGTTCAGTTCTGACTGGCTGTCCAATGAGAGTTGGAGTTTAGCTAAACTGCTGTAGGCTGAACAGGTGGATACACGCATATAAAATTAGCTTAGCTTGATTAGCTTGCATACCTGGGGAGTATGGACTGGAGAATGAACAGCATGTTTTGAAACGCCTTTATTTCAGCGCACCTTTTCATTATATGGGCGGGTTAATATAGGGGACTTCACATTCAGAAGTGGCATCACAAGCAAATGCAGCTGAGAGCTACCAAGTAAACTGATTGCGGCACTGTTTAATAAAGACGAGTCCGTCTGGTGTGCTTTTCGGTGTCCTGCTGAAATCTGTATCACATCATGAAGCTGCTGCCCATGACCAGCCCAACCCACAGCTTTGAAACTGAGGCCAGTTTATGATTAGAGGTTGATGAGTGAGGGATGAAGTGTCTTCTTTCCCACCATGAAGATAAACCGCAGGTGAGAACACTGCTACAGTGGCAGAAACCAAACAATGTGCCGCAAGGGCTGAGAGTTATTTATCTAAGTCAGCTGCAGCAGCATATTCTTCCACCCTTGAGACTGGGCTGTTGGGCAAGAGAGCTTTTCAACAAGTGGTAACTTAATCTGTACTCTTCAGCGATTCTCCCTTTGTCTGAAGATCTGATCTTACAGAGGCACTGCCATCTGGGTCACTTCAGATTTACTCCAGAACCACAATCAGAATCTTTAATTAGCCGAGTGCGTTTTCAAGGAATGAGAAATGTCAGAAAATACAGAACATAAACATTAAAAAATTAAAAATCTTTTAAAATGTTCAAATTCTATGCAGGTTTAAGTAAGATAGACAGGAGATGGTATATGTGGGGCAGCTTAACATTGGACTAGACATGTCTACTGCCCCGTGGCCCTGCCCAAAACACGTCTTGGCCTCTAAAATGTAAAGCCTGTGATCCGAGTGGTCACTTATCTTGGAGAGGTTTTTTTTTCTGTGCTCCCTTTAACAAACCTGTTTAGTCAGACTAGCTACTGACTAACTAACTTAATCAGATTTTAATCAGAATTCACGGTTACCCCTGCAACAGCTAATGTGATGTGGTGATCCCAATGGTCCCCTTGCCAAGCTGTCCCTGGCTGATGTTTGTTGACACCACCCATCGAAATAAAGTCTGGTATCACACTGAGAGACGTGTACTATAGTAGCTAAAGAGTGCTGAATAAAATAACCTAGTTTGGATGGGAGGAAGGAAGGCAGCTACAGTCAGTCCACATCTGCAATTCTCTTATCAGTGTAAAGTTTTTAATTAATATTTCTTTTTTTCAAAGCAGCAGCTGCCCGTCTCTTACTACTGGAGCCCTCTTCATCATAAACAGAACACATATAGGATTGTTAGAACGCTCCTTATGTTGTGTATGGAAGCTACCCAGAACACATTCCCCTCAGTCTCAGATATACCTTAAAACACAAGGAGACAACAAGGAGACAAACATCTCTAGATGGACACTCCGTCTTCCTGCCTCATTACATCACTGGTGTAAACCCACCCAGTACAAAAATACTACCCAAATACACACAGACAGTAACAAAAGCCTATTTGGCATTTAAAAATCAGCTGAAATAGATGGTTTCGCATTCCACTGTTGCCTCCGCACAGCATTGCCCAGAGCTAAGTACCATCTACACAATTACCTCACCGAAAGAAACGGCATGTGGATGGATGTACAGCCCTGGCTCTCACACTGTTTAATGGTGTCAGGATTTACAAGGAAGCAGACAGTCTCTGGGTCTTTAGAAACGGGGCCAAGCCGAGCAGGAGAGAGGGATCTAGAGTTCTGCCAAGCTTGGACAAAACACTTGAAACTCTTTTCAGAGCTATATGTCTCTGAGCACCCAGTATTAAACAGGCTGTCTGCTGCTGCACCTACGAGAACGACATGCTTAAGTGACCTCTGTTTTAAGTGGATGCCCTGGAGTGTGCTTCATTAACTAAACAGTCCAGGTGAAAACATTCCTTATACCTTCAGCAAAGCTGGAGGGAGCTAAACTGCTGTAGGTGCAATGCGTGGATGTGTGTAAATATGCCATTTTTAATGACATCACAAACATGTGGTACCTGAACGCTGGACATATTGTGCCAGACTACCAGTCAAGGGTTGTGATGTCACGGAACATAAATGTGTCCGGTTGGGCCACTTCATCCACAGGTCATTCACTAGCTCTGTGGTATTGGGTTAAATTTGCCCTCTTAGGCATTGTACGCTCCAAACTGAGATAAATCGCCTTACAGGAACCATACGCTACATGGTACATGGGCGTTTTGTGTTCAATGCTTTTCCTTGAGGTTAACTTATAAAACGTCTGTGGCTTTGTGTACCAAAGAAGCGGTTTTCCCCAGTTCAGGACCCCATATAGACTGTACAGAGGGTGTTTAGAGACCCCACATGCTCTATTGTGTTCACTCCCATTCTGTGGGCATTTCAACACCACGTTTGACATGGCTGCTTTGCTTGGTCTGCTATGAAATCAGGTTAGCAGTATTGATCAAAGCTGAACTTGCACATTTTGTCTAAACCTAATTACACGCACAGAGAGCAACGCGAGGCCTGTACCGATCAGCTTCACTGGGCTGCATCCTCACAGTGCATAACAGCACACCGCCTCCAGCACAGGGGGATGTAGCAATCCTTGGAGAAAAGACAAGATTTTTAATGTGCTGTTCAGAGACAGGTCAAGACTGGCAGTGTTTCCCAATCATGCCCAGACTTTCTTCCTCGCCTGTGTTCACCATATAGCTTGAAACCCGCAATCGGACCACTGGAAACACTAAATATTTGCTCCGATTAATGATTAGATCCTAATCCCGTCAGTGTTGGTGTTCACCCTACAGGAGACTTAACCCTGGAGAGGTAGTGTCGCGAGATTTCACAGTGACGCGATCCATTAATCCTCCCGCTTCACTTCCACAGATTTAGTTGCGTTATATGCCACCACCATACACACAAACACCCATTAACACACCGACACTGAAACACCAGCCAGGTGTAACAGCTCAGTGTCAGACTCCCATGACGAAAAGGCGGGGGAGATGTGCACCTTCGGTTCTGGAGGCGGTATAAGAGTTAACGTTAGCTCCCGGTTAACAGAAAAACACATTGGGGACCATACGAATTATTAGGCACCACCGTGGAGGCACCGTTGTTTCTTACCGGCTAAAGCGTCCGGCTCCAGGCCCGTCTCGTTGTCTAATCCACATATTATGAAGTAGTGGGCGAAGCGGTGAGGCGCCGACCCACAGCCCGCTGGACCCGCGCTCATCTCGGCTTCTGAGGATCCGCTTTGTCCGCCACTAATACTACTATCAGAACACGTCCATGTCCGAACCGAGACGGTCAAAAGAAGTTACTCGGAACGATGACACCCCTGAACACGCACATAAGAGTGGAGGAACAAGGCTGTGGACGCTGGCTGACCCTCCGTGCTTTCTCAACCAGACCCTTTGCGTTCACTGACAGGCGACTCCGACCCGCAAGCTGACGAACCGACCTGACGCGCCTCAGCCAATCAGAGACGCGCTGAGCGGGCTCTTTAAATACCTCTCGACCAATGAATGTGCGCATGCTTGTAAGCGCTCGTTGTTTTCAAGGCAGGCTGCAAAACCCTGATCTTTTGTTCATTCTCTAATCGAATGTGTTTCTCTGTGTGCTCCAAACTGTACCACAGACCGTCTGATGTACAGTTAGTGCACTACGATACTATATTATAATCATCTAGCAGCACAGAGAGGAGCATCAGAGCGCTACACCCGTGTTAAAGGACTGTGGTTAAATAAGTTCACACAAAGAGCGTTCTGGTCCATCTGCAAAATATCATGGGCTGCTAGACAGTGAAGGATGTGTGGACTGAGCAGGATATCGCTATGTGATGATGAACATGCTGACTGATCATGACCATATTAACCAGTGATGATTGCAGTGACTGACAGTGACCATGAATGACTGAACAACCTGGTATATACCATAGACTGATGATGATGATGATGGTGATGATGAGCATCCTGACAGATAACGATGATGATGAGCAACCTGACTGATAATGATGATGATGAGCATCCTGACTGATAATGACCACACTTAACGATTGAAACATCCAGGGCAATAAGGACACCAGGGTTTACCACACATAGCATCACAGGGTCATAGAAACGCCTATATAAAAAGACTACACGGTGGAAGTCCCATCAGCAAAGTATGACTATGGATCTCTTTAGTGTCTGTAATGCAATGGCCATTTAGGAGAGACTGTTCAATGTGCTCAGAATCCATTAAATGATCTATCTAGTCTAAATGAATTGTTGAGAAAATATCTTTATTATAATGATTGTATAATAACCAATTAAAAACAAAAAATAGAATATTAATATGTTTAAAATTCCAGATGTTGGGATATAAAAATGAGTTTCGGAGAGGATTATTATTTGTTCCAGGCAGTTTTTAATATGCTGTTAGCACAGGTATCAGAAAATGTTATCGTCTTAGTACCCACTACTGAAATACTCCACAGGTCAGAAACTGTACTATGTATAGTTTAATAGTTGATAAT
Source organism: Prochilodus magdalenae (assembly GCA_024036415.1). NCBI lineage: Eukaryota > Metazoa > Chordata > Actinopteri > Characiformes > Prochilodontidae > Prochilodus > Prochilodus magdalenae. Next base: position 23,129 of record JAMWET010004037.1, on the reverse strand, counting down.
AAGTCCGGGACTTACCCACTTAGGTTTCATACTGTACAGCTCTTTTTGTTTTGTTTTACTGTGCTGTACTGTGAAACTGCTAAGGGCTGCTAAATTTCCTTCGGGATCAATAAAGTATCCATCTATCTAGACTGTCCATTATTCCCGCTGCACAACAGTGCTGACACCTGCTGGCCAAAACTCTGACTACCACGCAGGCCTGGTTTCACGGGACTGGGATTGTCCACAATCATAGACCAACACAGGTGTAATATTTACCTGGTTATCTTATCAGTTATAGAGGCATTATTAGATTACATAGATTACACGTTATAGAAGCACGTGGGCCGTCTTACTGTTGGTCACACTTCTCCCTTTCAGCCACTGCCAGTGTATTTCAGAGCTACTTGAGGAGAGTTTCTGTGGAGGTGCTGGGTGTGCTGAGAGGTGGTCCTGCTGGGGTTAACTCGGGTTAGTAACTGAGTCTGGGGTGTTTGGGTAGCTAAGGTGCTTTGCTGGTATCTGGCCCAGATCAACAGGTTTACTTTCCACACGGTAACATGAGCTGTCAGGTGACGCCGTGGAAACCACGCCCTCCCGCTCCCCTGGTAACCTTCTAGTTGTCCCCCCGTAGCCACGCCCTCCAGGCGCAACAAAGACCACGCCCTAAAAGAAAAAAAGAGAAAGAAAGAAAGAAAGAACACCTGACGTACAAAGACTGGGAAACTTCTGGCCGGTGGACGGTATGGCCGCGGAGGAGTCCATTTACCTGAGGACAGTGTTGTCCCTTCACGACTCAGTCAAACCCAATGATTCCAGTTTGGCTCTGCCGTCTGAGGAGAGGCTAGCTCGGTCCGACAGCCACACTGTGACCCACCGGCGCTGCCGAGTGGAGCAGCAAGTGCAGCTCACTCTCTCCCGGAAAGGAAAGTGTCCTGCTCTCAGAGGTAAGACACGACTACATTCACTACAGACCGCGAGAAGCCCTTCTAAACCCTCCTGCTGAGGTTCTGTGGGGTCTGGTCATAGGTCTGTCAGAGGGAGGTGGACATCACTTTAATGGCTTTTACTCATTACTGGATCTGTGACTCACACGGGCATAAACACCAGCCATAAAGGGACTTTAATGAGGATGGTAGTGTAGCTCTGTCATGTGCTTCAGAGTAGAGGCTGTCACACCCACACAGCACTGAACGTGTGGAGCACAGCAGGGAGATGTAGGATAAGTGCTAGAGAAATGTGCTATGCAGATCAGCTGGTTCAACAGATTCTGTCTTCCTCTCAGGTAGTCTGTCCAGCAGCCATCTACCCACCACCACATCAGTGAGACATGGGCGGATGAAGGTACAGATGTTCTGTGTCTCTTATCAGCTTTAGAGTATCAAGTCATCTCTGTAGGTCATCGTTTCCTGATGAATGGACCAATAGAAATGCAGCAGAATTATTTGAATAAATTCATATCTGGCTTTAATGACGTGCAGGCATTGTTTCACTATTGTGGATATCGTCACTGTCCAGAAAAGTGCATACTGTGAGCTCAGCAGTTGTCCTTCACTCTGTGTGAACATTTCATGATGACTGGACCAATAAACATGGCTTGGAATAAATTCTGTTTGGATTATATCACTCTGAAAGTAAAGAGCCATTTAGCCATTAGTTTAGAGATGCTAGATTTTCTCTTTGGACAGTGATGACGAGTTGTCTTATGATAGCGCAGGTGGACTCAGTCCTACAGATGTACAACCTGTGTAATTATGTATAACCTGTTTTTGCCGCAGGGCTCGTCTTTGCCCCCGGAGTGTATTAGGCCTGTGAGAAGGGTGGAAGTTTCTGATTGGTCGAGTCCGGAGGCCCCACAGGTTAATGGGGGCTATAGGCTATCAAGGTTTGGCCCATCTGCAAGCAGCTTCCACTGGAGCTCTGCAGCATTTACACTGCCTGCCATGCGATCCGTGTTTTCAGCAGATCATCTACAAGCAACTCTCCCTTCACGGCACTATACCCGCTCTGAGATGCCCCAGAGCACCCGGCCATTAATGTCAGGCAGATCTGCTACTCTGCAGCTAGCCAGCCAGCCTAACAATGAGGATGACCCATTGGATGACGTCTTCCTGCCCAGTGACCCACACATCACCCCCTTCAGATCGGAACACCAGTTGGTTTCGAAAAGGCAGCAGGTGCAGAGATCCCTCAGTCAGCCTCGAGAGGAGCTCTCTGGATCCCAGGATCTGTCCTGGCTGGTCTGTGAAAGGAGGGAGAGGCAGGAGACAGCAGGCAGGCGCCCTTCACAGACAGCTTCGCTGCTCAATGCTGAGGTGTACACAAACGGGGCGGCAGTAGCTGAAGACACTGAGGTCAAGCAGCAAGCAAGCGTTGACCCCATAAAGCAAGGCTTTAGGTACTGATATTCTAAAAACCTTTTTTACCTTTTGTGTGACTTAGAGGATCACTAGTCACTTTGTAATACATCTGATTTATCTGCCAGAGTTATTTATATGTATTTACATATTAATTACATAGCTAGCCCCTGACGTAATTACATTCGCATTCAAGTTGCCTTTCAATCTGCACCTCTGACATTTCTTTTTTTCAAAAAATGGCAATTCTCTTTTACCAAATTCAAAGTCTTCTAAACTCCACATGTGGAGCTGACTGAAAGTTTAGACTTTTTCTCTGCTCGTCTCAATGGTAAAGTAATTCATATAAACTAATATGACATTAGATCATTATTATATTGTGTTTTGTTATAATTAATTGAAACATTACTAGGCATGTGCCGATTATTCATTTGTATGGTCTGTTTGGTCAATAGTCTTCTTTTTATCTGAAGAAATGTGGCCTAAACAATCACATGAAACACTCCAGCACATTTAATTCAATATATTTCACCTATTACTGGGCCGAACTGACATTTTAAATCTGACTTCTGAAATCTCACAGTAAATTTCTCAAATTTAAATAATAAAAACATGATACATTAAAAAGTAGGAGGCAGTTGGCTGTGTAGCACAATGAGGGAGTCAGAAAATATTTGCATCTCAAAAATACAGTGTTGATTTTTAAAGATTAGTCTGACGTCAGGATTAAATCCTAAGTCTGAAGTCTTTAAACTCTTCCACACAGAAGTAAACAAGTGGAATGTGATGCTAA
>JAMWET010004037.1:15000-17500 GCA_024036415.1 Prochilodus magdalenae | reverse complement strand
TTAGAAGCTTGTGTGTCCTCCATAATTACTGCTACCAGTATTCAACTCAATGTTCAAGGATTATGCTTGAAGCTTCCTACAGGCATCTTGCTGTATTTTTCCATTCGCAAAATCCGCAAATCACCAAATTCGGAATCATGAATGAGTGTTATTCGGTCTATTTGGTTCTAGCTAATGTGTGTGAGAGAATGTGTGCACTCGAGTCTGGCTTGTTCCATACCTGCCCAGTTGTGTGAGAAGAATGAACTGAACAGAAATAAAAAAAATAAAAAAGATCAAACATGTTTGTACAGTTTCGACCCTCAGAGCACCCAGAACATGTTCAGTGTCTCATGTTTGTCTGTCTACGGCTGCACTTCGCCAGTTAGCATCGTCCAAACTGCATTGCTAAATCACGTATGTTAATAAGCTCCATAAGCTTACTTATATGGCTTGTATGACACACACTGTTAATTATATTCATGTAGGCCTGAACAACTTGTAAGAATAAATGATTGGGATTTTTCTGATCAGTATTGTGATTTAAATAGCAATTATTTTCTGTGAACAGAAGTCCAGGCCTGTTATTTGGTCGGTAAGAGAGGAGCATCCTTTTCTCAGTTAGCTGTGGTTGTGATGTCACAGCATATAGTTGTTTGGCTGCCTCTGATTGGTCTAACTCATCTGCAGGCAGTTTACAGGTCTGATATTATATTAAGGTTCCCCAACTAAGACACAGTTTCATGAATAGCCTAAAATTAAAATGGCAGCTCTAGCGATATGAATATTGCACTCTATTAAATTGCAATTTCCATGTAAAACTGATTAATCTTTCAGTCGTACCTGTATGCTAAAGTTTGAACACCCCAATCAAATGCTGATTTTGAAAAAAATCCTCTCTCCACTGCAGAGAATGCACTCACGTATTGCACGTGTCTGCCAATTTTAGAGCACCATTCATATTTTAACATAAAAGGAAGAAATATAATACAGTATAACACAGATAGCTATATTTTATTTTCCCAGTGTGGAATTCAGAAAATGAGGAGGGATTTTATGTGTGTACTGATGTGTTCATTTATTCAGAAAAGAATGTGTTATTTGACCAGGGATGTCCAAATGAACGAAGGTTTCCAAACTCAGCCTTTAAGGTGCTACTGTTTTCACACTTTTGCATGACTTGGTTTGAACACGGTTTGATGTGATGGAGGTATTTGTTGATTCATGCATGATAAATATTTTTAGGTGAACATAGACTTCCCTCACGTGTTAGCTACATTAGCCTCATATCTGTAGTGCAAAACGTGACATGCCTTGAGTGATCAAGAGGAAAAATGTATATATCATGTGGGTACTTTCGGAATATCAGCTTCTATTGTCTGAAAGGCTGCAGATCTTCGACGGTTCCATGAGTTTATATGGTAGCATCTCCTGGAGCTTGATGGAGTTGTCTTCCTAAAGGGGAATTCCACCTATCGTTCAATATTTCTCATAACTGTGTGGTTGAGGTATGAACCAAGTGGTTTAATATGACACAAAATGGCTCCCATTTCTTCACAGTGGTGGTGGTGGTGATAGGAAGCCAGGATTGCGATCCTGAAAAAAATCCAAAACAGGCAGTGAACATACACGGGTTCTCTGAGTTGTTTACCTCTCAGTGATTTATAATTCAGTAGACATTTTGTAAAATCAGCACTGTTCCCCTTCAAGCCTCTAAATGTTGACTTTCTCGTTAGGGCTGCTGTGGAATCTGTCCTCACATGACATGCTGAAGGAGCAGCTGTGCAGAGACGCAGTAAAACCGCTCACCAACACCGTGCTGGTGCCCTGTTCGGGTATCACAGAGGGGGAAGACCCCAAATTGGAGCTCCTGGCTGATTCTGAGGTTTTCCTTAATGCCACAGGCTGTCTGAGGTACGAATAAAGGGAAGAATAGATGTATAACTATATATGAGGGATGCATATGAATGCTCTTATTTGTCTGTACTTGGTTTTTAGGAATATAAGTTCAGCTGGACCCAATGGACGTAAAGCCATGAGAGATTGCGAGGGTCTCATCGACTCCCTTGTTTATTATGTGCGTGGAACCGTCGCTGACTACAAACCTGATGATAAGGTATCCTTTTTTTATCCTCACATTCTTTTCCTGTTTGGACTTTGACCCTCTTGCTTACGAGGAAGTTCAGGAAAACTGTTTTGTCTGTGTTCCCTAATAACAGTGCAGGTTTTGTATATAAAGCAAATTTGACTGACACACATTTTTCCTTCTGTGTGAAATAAGAATCCTGTTGTTTTGTCCCTCGTGCGCAGGCTTTAGAAAACTGCGTGTGCATCCTGCATAACCTGACCTATCAGTTTGAGTCTGAGCTTCCTGAAACACTCAAGCCGGTGGTGCAAGAGTCCAGACAGAGCCTTACACAGGAGACCCACACGCCTGGCTGCTTCAGTATCAGGAGTGCCAAAATCACAGAGATGGAGAATGTAAGTCACTATTTCAAGCACTGTGTCGCGTCAGGATTCC
>JAMWET010004037.1:0-10000 GCA_024036415.1 Prochilodus magdalenae | reverse complement strand
TGCTCGGGACTGACCTCATGTGGAAAACAGGAGGATTACAAGGAAAAGATGAAGCTAATGAAAACATTTCAAAGATGAGTTGGGAGAAAGCATCTTTAGCGAGTGTGAATGTAGCCTGTATTTAATAGTTTTTATAATTGTAGAGTCTGATAGATTTTTGTCCATCTGTTTGCTGTATTGTTTTTTAAATTAAACACCTTTTTAAACAAGCGGTCAGACCCAGCTTGCTTCTGTTCACCCTGTTGTAAACATCTAGCCTGATATGCATTAATGTATCACTAATGAAGCTCCTCACACTAACATGTCTTAGCTATGTCTTCCACACCTTTACCATTCGTGCTTACTCATTCTTAAGTTAAAGGGCCCATATCTTGGAAGAAGCAACTTTCTTCTCTGAGATGAAATGAAAGCGTATGATGTAATAAAGGCCAGCTTTTCCACCGCATGGTGGAACTTGACTCAACTTATCTCCTTGCTTTTCCATTAGGCTGCCTACTGCTAATTTTGCTGTAACCTATGTTGAGGTTCCAAGTGAGCTGATACCATAAGGTGATGTCAAAACAATGCAGACTCCTGATTGGTCAGAGTGAATCACAAGTGTCACCCTAAACCCACATGCTAACGCTGGCTACCAGGTGCATGCCCTCTTGTGTCACCTTTAAGCATCCAGAATCATCTCCTGTCCTGCTGCCTTGTCAGCCTCTTCCTATCAAAATTTGTCTCCTTCAGATCTTGACACTTGTATGTGGCATTACAATGACCTGCTAAACAGAGGGAGTGCTACATCAAATTTACAAATTAGCAGGTACCAAAAATGAGTCCGCTTATTCCGTATCTGTGGTGGAAACGCACTGTAAGTTATTATAAAGGTAATGCTCTCCCCAGTCCATATATGCATGTATGTCTGCACTGTGTTTGTGATGTCACAAAAACACATTGACCTCCTGCCCAGTCAGTGAGCAGTTTAGCCCTGAGGTTCAGTCAGCACTGACTTTTTAAACAAGGAACAACATAAAACAGCCAATCAGATCAGATACTGTAGGCACAGTAACAGCCCATGTAATTCTAATAGATAAAGGGAGGATGGAAAATGGTCATGTAAAGGTGAAATATGACTGCCGCTTATACAACTACACAAATGTTCTCAGAAGGGAACAAAATAAAGAATATAAGAAAATGCTGGATATGGGCCCTTAAAAGGAAATGGTAAAATGCATATGGCAGTTACAACCTGTCACCAAACATTTCATCTTTCTGAAGGTTACCATTAAACTACAACATCACATTAGCAGAGGGGCAGGGTTATCCAATATTCATCATGTGATATAACCTCATATGTGGTACGCATGGCATGATGCACTGTCATGGAGGGCAAAGGAATAGAGGAACATGTTACCGTGGGCAGGTGTTGAGGACAGGGACTCATCTGTGATGCCCCTTCTCAATATTTGATCCTTTGATGATCTGAGAACAGGCCATTCTGATTCCTGTTCATATTGCATAAGACCGTACTGACCTCTCAGATGGTCCAGGAACACTTGGCCTTCTGACGTCAAGCACTGTTTAGCTGCACGTTCAGAAAACTCCACTCCATACCGCATATCTGGCATCCTGACAAGGAGCTTATCTCCACACTGTTTGCCAGATGGATCTTTCAGATCATTGTGAAACATTCAGGATTTCTGAACTGCAGTTGGCTGCTTTGTTTAAATCCATATTAACATCAGGATTTTAAATGTCCCATCATGTGGAACTTCATTGATCAGAGCTTTCACCAGATGCGTAAGGTCAGGGTGGATAAGCTGTGATCCTGCCCAACATTCTGTGAAAGGATTGTGTAGAATCCTCTTAGGTACCTCTGGAGCCGCTCACTAAAAGGAGGTCTCCCTACAGTAGCACAAGTACACTAGAGAGAGACCCTAGGAGCAGGAGCCTTAACACCCCAAACTCCAAACCCAGTTAAATTATAGATCAAATACAGTACAGATACAATACAAATACAGTACAGATACAATACAAATACAGTGCAAATACTGTGCAGATACAATACAAATACAGTGCAGATACAATACAAATACAGTGCAAATACTGTGCAGATACAATACAAATACAGTGCAGATACAATACAAATACAGTGCAAATACTGTGCAGATACAATATAAATACTGTGCAGATACAGTACAAATACAGTGCAGATACAATACAAATACAGTGCAAATACTGTGCAGATACAATGCAAATACAGTGCAGATACAATACAAATACAGTGCAAATACTGTGCAGATACAATACAAATACAGTGCAAATACTGTGCAGATACAATACAAATACAGTGCAGATACAGTACAAATACAGTGCAAATACTGTGCAGATACAATACAAATACAGTGCAGATGCAATACAAATACTGTGCAAATACTGTGCAGATACAATACAAATACAGTGCAGATACAATACAAATACTGTGCAGATACAATACAAATACTGTGCAGATACTGTACAAATACAGTGCAGATACAATACAAATACTGTGCAGATACAATACAAATACAGTGCAGATACTGTACAAATACAGTGCAGATACAATACAAATACTGTGCAGATACAATACAAATACAGTGCAAATACTGTGCAGATACAATACAAATACAGTGCAGATACAGTACAAATACAGTGCAAATACTGTGCAGATACAATACAAATACAGTGCAGATGCAATACAAATACTGTGCAAATACTGTGCAGATACAATACAAATACAGTGCAGATACAATACAAATACTGTGCAGATACAATACAAATACTGTGCAGATACTGTACAAATACTGTGCAGATACAATACAAATACAGTGCAGATACAATACAAATACTGTGCAGATACAATACAAATACAGTGCAGATACAATACAAATACTGTGCAGATACAGTACAGATACTGTACAAATACAGTACAGATACTGTACAAATACAGTGCAGATACAGTACAAATACAGTGCAGATACAGTACAAATACAGTGCAGATACAATACAAATACAGTGCAGATACAGTACAGATACTGTACAAATACAGTGCAGATACTGTACAAATACAGTGCAGATACAATACAAATACAGTGCAGATACAGTGCAGATACAATACAAATACAGTGCAGATACAGTGCAGATGCAATACAAATACAGTGCAGATACGGTACAAATACTGTGCAGATACTGTACAAATACAGTGCAGATACTGTACAAATACAGTGCAAATACTGTACAAATACAGTGCAGATATAATACAAATACAGTGCAGATACAATACAAATACAGTTTAAATACAGTGCAGATACAATACAAATACAATGCAAATACAGTGCAGATACAGTGCAGATACTGTACAAATACAGTGCAGATACTGTACAAATACAGTGCAGATACAATACAAATACAATACAAATACAGTTTAAATACAGTGCAGATATAATACAAATACAGTTTAAATACAGTGCAGATACAATACAAATACAATGCAAACACAGTGCAGATACAGTGCAGATACAGTACAGATACTGTACAGATACAGTACAGATACTGTACAAATACAGTACAGATACTGTACAAATACAGTGCAGATACAATACAAATACAATGCAAACACAGTGCAGATACAGTGCAGATACAGTACAGATACTGTACAGATACAGTGCAGATACTGTACAAATACAGTGCAGATACTGTACAAATACAGTGCAGATACAATACAAATACAATACAAATACAGTTTAAATACAGTGCAGATATAATACAAATACAGTTTAAATACAGTGCAGATACAATACAAATACAATGCAAACACAGTGCAGATACAGTGCAGATACAGTACAGATACTGTACAGATACAGTACAGATACTGTACAAATACAGTGCAAATACAATACAAATACTTACGTATACAGTATATATACATATCGTTAATCGTTAAAAGATGGAGCTGCAATGCTATTGGTAAAAAAGATAAAGGTTACCAGGATGGGATGGAGGTGGACTGACACCAGGCCACAGGCCTTCTAGATGTGTGATGTGTCACCTTTCCACTGACCACAGTTCCTCCACAATTGGCCACTAAGAGAAAAAGCTGGACTCATCACTGAGGATGACCCACTCTGTAACAGTCTGGCACGACACCCTTGCAGTCTTTGGTGACATGTGGTGCTAAGGGCAACAACAGTCTGCATGCACGTAGACCTGCATCATGCAGTCGTCTGCCAATGGTGCCTGCCAGTAACAGGATGAGTCATCCACGTGATCGCGGCTGTTAGGTCAGTCAGGTTTAGCGACAAGTCCCGTCTATGCTTACGTCACTTTTGCAGCTGGGTATGAGATCATTAGCATGTCTCACAAAGTCAAACCTACTCAACAAACTTTATTCCTGTCGATTATATATATATATAATATATAATATATATATATATACATATTGTAAATTTTTATTGGCTCATAAATAGGAGGCCTGATAGAGGGTAGGATGACCTTGAGTGCTGTATTATAAAACCCTGTGCTATCTGCCTGTGTCATCAGAAGACATGCCCACTCCCCAGTCCTCACCCTACTCTCTCTGGGCTCTCCCTTCCCTTTCCTTCTTTCTCCCTCTCTCTCTCTGTGCTGGCCCACAGGGCTGGTCCTGATTTATGAATGAATGATTATGTAACCCTCAGAGACTGCGGAGACGCAGAGCGACTGCTGCAGTGTTTTATGCGCTAACGTAAGACCCATGCCAGGCCCTGTCTGAGGCAAGAGCAGCTTTTACAGCCCCCAATTCCACTCACTATCAAAGTCTGTGGATGTTGCCAGGAGACAGCAGTATGACTACATGGTCTCCAGAATACTTAGCTGACAAGCTGGCCAGTAATAGAAGTCATAAACATGAATATAAACACATATATAAATTTTCCCCTGCCGTATCAGAGCGATAGGAAACTGATCACCGGCAAGGTTCAGCAGTCTTCAGTCAGGGCTGATTTACGGCAGCTATAAATAATTTGAATGTCGTAGAGAATATAAAAATACATGAGTGAGAGAAGACGAGTGCTGACGAATCTCTTACAGTATGTAACCCTGTCTGGGAAGACTGCCTCTGTATATTTGGTGGATGAGGCTTGTGAGGGGCCGTGATGAGGCTGATCTGGTAAATATGCCCAATGACTGTGCTGTGAATTATACCGCTATCTCTTGTTTTGCTGTACTTTCCCACAATCTGCAAATTATAATGTCTCTGTCCCGCCGTGTTTGTGTCTCTAACTAAGAGCTTCGCTTGATTACATGCTGGGTCTCCGCGTTTGCTTTCGGCCTGTCGGGGGGATTAGCGAACAGAACTCTTGTCTAAGGTAGAAGGCCGTGTTGTTATTATTACCAGCTGTCCACCCGTCACCTATACTGTAATGTCTCCTTTGTTGTGTATACAGCTTCCCAATTCATTCTCTGCTTATAAATACTGCTTAAACGTCATAACTTGACCTCAGGAGCGGTTGATGCCAGGCATACAGTCATGTGCAACAGTTTGGGCTGCCCTGCCCTCGGATGGCATGTTTGGTTGATGTTCTCAGTGAAAAAAAGTTGAGACTTCCTGTATGGAGAACTCACTCCTGTACTCACTCCTATTCTACTGTACTGCTACTGTGTACTTGTGAATATAAGATGGCGGGAGTGTAATAAATCATAAACGCGGCCTGCTGTGGTTTATTCTTCTCCTCCTTTTCTTGCCACAAGAGTTTGATCACTGACATGGTGGTTTACTAGTGTATCAGTACTCGTATGCCATTGCAGAGTGCTAGCTGCCCTTCACATTGTTCCTAATTTTTAATGATGAACAAACCGATAGAAATCCTCCATCCTTGTGTTCCATTAACTTCAGATCTTCTGAAGAGTTCCTATTTTTGCAGAAACAATGTTTTGCTGTGACAGGGACTGTCATTCTACCAAATTGGTTCAAAGTCATAAAAATTAAAGGATTGTTTTTTCAGACTGTTAACTGACTTGGACTAAGAGTCATTGCTCTGAGCAGTCTCATATCTTAACTATGTTTATTTTAATTAATAATTAATTTTTTTTAATTCACTTTAAGCAGAACTAATAAACAAATATGGGCAAAATAGCTTTAAACAAGTGTACACACATAAAATCATAACTGTTTCATATTATTACAACAAAAAGTGGCTTAATTGGAGAAAATGTGACAATTCTTAATGCTACACCCTTAATTCCAGACTTTGGGACACTTTTACTTCAAAGTATTGGGATCTAACTGATTAGTATGAGGAACAGGGATGCAGTCTCACTTCCTGCTCTAATATAAAGAGGGGTGGCCAAATTAAGGACCTGATTTATTGGCACTCTTTGTTTCAGTAGTGACATGAAAACATAACACAGCACTTTTTGGTGAAACGAAAAAGAAACGATTTTTGAAAAAAACAGAATAAATAATAAAGATGCACTTTAAAAGAACTAAATTTCACCTTTAAAGAAATAATATACTTTAAAAAAAGTTGAACGTTTTTTGCGACAGACATCTCTAGTCCCAGTAGAAGGTATGGGAAAGCATAATAAATGGTGATTTTGATATTACTATATGTGTCGATGCCATAGAGTCCTTGTAAATATGTAGCATCTGAGCACTTCAGAGTTTATTGTGAGATAGTTGTTCTTTTCTGTAGATTGCCATATGAGCTGATTTGACTGATTGATCCAGAAAAGAGCAACTAAATGTCTGAAAGATACTGACCTACAGGAAATGACTGGCTTTAGAACATTTAGGTGACACTTGGTTAAAGTTTGGCATCACAATTCAAAAGTTTGGGATCACTGCTTTATTAAACCAGACTGCAGATAAATGTAATGAGTGTATTATGATGCCACTACAGAATTTAAGCTATAAAACTATATTCTCCGATATCCTTGTGCCAGAAGTCGCTCAGTTTAGCTGTAAATGAATCATTTTGATAATTGTTAATATTGTTCTGAGGTTCTAATTACATTTAATTCTATTTTGATGTATTAATTTGATTATATGATACGGTGATTTCACTCAGAGGCCTGCCGTAAAGGGTTAAATGTCTTCTGATGTAGCTCATGGTCTTTTCATTTACACTGTCATTACTGAATAAAGTAACAGCAGTTACAACTAATCTGTTATTCCGGACTTGTACGCTGGAGTATATTCATGCAGGAGCCTCGGTCACTAATACATGGTGGTGAATGGTGATTATCCGTCACATCCGAGATGTTAGCCACTGTCTCCTGCGCTGTATAATCACGGTGATTGAAAAACAGTACTTTTAAAATAACACATTGTGAACAGAAGCACCTGAGTGGAACCACAGGGCAGCACAGACAGCTGTTCATGCATTCCTTCTATCGCTGTAATGTTTTTAACATGATGCTGGTCAGATGTTAAAATCCGGCTCACCACATCGCCAGACTGAGCAATGGTGAACCTGTTCATAGCTCATAGCTCATTAGAAAGAGACAGACACAACAGCAGGTAGTGAGAAGATTTCCCCTGACACAGTTTGGGGGGGGATTATTCACTGCAGTGAACTGAGATCATTTTATTTAAGGCAGGTGTGCTAGGTCACAGGCTTGGGCTTGCTCTCCTAGACACTGAAAGGCCAGTGACTGCAGTGGTGGTGCCTGAACCCACAGCTCAGCAGATGGCATCTCCTTCGTGATATCGAACCGATGCACGGCTTTCTCCTTGTGTAACAGAGTTTCAGGTTGCATTTCTTGATGCAGCTGCTAACTGTGCTAAGTGATGACGGTTTTCCGAAGATCTCCTGAGCCCATGTAGCTATATTTAACACAGTAGCATGTCGGTTTCTCACGCAGTGCAGTCTGAGGACTTCAAGGTCACATTTATTAAACAGTGGTTTCCAGCCTCTCCCTACACAGACTGAGAATTCCCTGGATTCCCAGGATTGTCTTTTACTGTATTGTTTGTACATTAGATGTGAAAGAACTACATTCCCCGCATTAAAATGTCCTTTTTGACATAGAACCAAGTGTAGAACCATGACCTTGGGGTGGACGCTTCGTTTATACATACAAGTCTGATCCCCTCACTTGTTACATTTCACCAGCTCTTTGTGGAAGGTTTCAATTTGAATAATCTATAAGTACAGAAACTATAGTGGTTTTATTTTATAATATATTTTCATTAACAATAATTTAATATAGTCTAATGTATGTTCAATAATACTATTATAATATAGTACTATAATATATAATAATATCTTTCATTATTGTATAATATATTTTCATATTTTTCATAAAAAATATAATAGACCCCACATTTTTTATGACCTATAACCTTTTTTTCGATAATGCTTGAGTTTCCTTAATGCTTTCAACATTTCCTTATATTTACAAGATAAAATCCGACTGTTTGGCCAAAACATTTACACAAATGGTGTCAATTTAACGAACCATCCACTGTGATCTATTAATAGGCATCAAAAGTGTTTTTCAGTGGCGTCGCACCAACGAGCACACTTTTGGGCCGCTTTATTTTTAAGCAGGCTGTTGTCGCTCCCTTGTTAACGGTGTGCACCTCAAATGTATTCTTTATTTAAAGCTGTTAGTGGAAGTCTTCATGCAATTTCCCACTCTGAGTTTATTTTTATGCCACTGGTGCTGAAAGCAGTAATGCCGGAAAGGCATGCCATGCGTGTGCAAGAGTTTCTATATTTTACTTCCACCAGTGGGATTGCTTTCATCTGAGGGGGAAAACCAGGCTGACATACGCAGGCCATTATGATTAATGAAAAGGCAAGACCTTCCACAGCTGTTGACCTAGTCTCTGTGTATACTGTCTATTCAGGTAATGCACAATCCAATGGTCAGTTTAGTCATTAGTCAACGAACAAGTGATGTTAAATTTAATGGTATTATTTTGATACAGCACCAGTCCAAAGTTTAGACACACTTTCTCTTAAAGACTCTGATGTGAAATAAACATAGGGATACCATATACCACATATATAATGTGAGTAGTCATGGGCAGGCCAATAGAAGTCATCTTAAATTTCTTAGACAAATAGCCCTGCATTACAAGCTCTGTTATCTCCTGTAACGTTGCCATTTTGGAAGTTGTTGTAAGGTGAACACATAACTCCATTAGTGTTATTTAATAGTTTGATGCCTTTTATTTTTTTCTAAAGTGAACCGATAGGGTAAACCTAGGCTAAACCTTAGGTCTGGCTGTGTCTGAACGTTTGACTGGTACTGTACACCATTCAGAAATGTGTTTGTGATGCCTGTGTTTCACCTTTTTCACAATTTGAAAAGTCTAGTTACCCTGTGTATTACTTTAAAAAATATAAAGAGCAGACCAACAGAAGAAATGATACAAAACTGCATAGAAATAAATGTGTTGCATGAACTTTTATTACTAATTTAAAACATTTTTATCGTTCTCAGGTAAAGATACCATTTTGCATATCGTCGCTGTCCAATGAAAAACAAGTATCTCCACTTTTGTCCATTTTCACTTTTATGCATCATTTGGACACACCAGCTGCTGTTTACACTGAGTGAGAATCTGATGATTACTGGACCAACAGAAATGGCCCAAAAGTGTTTGGAAAGATGTCTGGTTCCATTGACTTGTATTAAAGTTAAATGAGGTTTTTGGCCTCTCCTGTATAGTTGCCATTTTAAAAATACTTGTTTTTCTTAGGACAGCGACGATATATTGCATATAAGGTTTTGTTCTGACAGTGACAAAAACGTTGTGAAATGGGCCCTGGGTACCACTTTATAGTGAGAACAACCTTTACAATGGGTCTGAATGGCTTGAAATTAGCTTAGTCAACAATTTCAATTAAATAAGTTAACAACACTTTAAAGCATTCGGTCATGTTCATGTTGATGTTAATGAATATAAAGATCTGATGAAGCTGACAGGTTTAAAGCTGACTCATGGAGAAGACAAAGTGAGATCTGAAGTTGAACTTTAGGTGAGTTT
>JAMWET010004036.1:352500-401776 GCA_024036415.1 Prochilodus magdalenae | reverse complement strand
AAAACACATCACATAACACAGAGGAAATGACAGGTTATGTATTAACACCATGGCAGAAGCAAAAGTAAGCCCTCTCTTTTCAGTCTTTCGTATTTTCCCACTCTTTCCAGTCCTCACTGAGTGCTTTACTCTAACCAGTGCTACCCAGTCCTGGAAACCTATTTAGCCTGACAGAGGAGGAGGAAACAATTGCATTGATTTTCAGCATTGACTGAGTGTCAGTCTTTGACTCAAATGATCAGAACAAGACAAATGAATTTCACCCTTTTCTTTCTTTCTTTATATTACTAGTTTAGTTTAATAGTAACAATACATTCCATAGCTAATATGTAAATTAGCTGATAAAGTAGTGGTGATGTGGCTGCACTAATCATAGCTACAAAGGAATCTTTGATAGGTGAACCAGACTGATCAAATGATTTGGTAATTTATTACCTGATTTTTATTTATACAGAAGATGGTAAAAATAAAGAGTCCGTTTTTTACAAGAACTGATGACTAAATTAGCCTCCTATTCTGGAATCATCCAGATGGATAACTCTGCAGCAGTGGACACTACACTACATTTCCCAGCAGCCCGAGGCGGAGTAACTATCAGGTGCGTCTGTTCTGCGTTTCCTCCACTGTGAGCTTCTTCTGCAGGTTTTAGTTTATTTTTAATCGTGTGGGTTTATTCAGTAGTAGTGTTTTTCTGGTGAGTCAGTTTATTTATTTAAGGAGTCAGTTTATTTTCGACCTCGGTAGTTTCGTCTAACAGAGAGCAGCTCTAAAGTTTCAGGACTAAAGTCCTTTTAAAGTACATTATGAAGTACCGTGATCTTACCCCACCGGACTGAACATCCTCACAGTCGTCATCGCCCTCCCATGTCGAGTCGTATTCGGTTTTGAAGTCCCCCGAATGCTCCAAATGCCCCGGATAACTAGGTCTGTTTCTTTTACTGCTCGGTGTGCTGCGCTGAGTCAACTTCCGTAACTTATCCATAACCCCAGATCACTCTGAATCAGCGACAGAGACGAATAACAGAGAGTCTCTCCGGTAACAAACACCAGCTGCCCTACAGAGAACCGAACACACGCACACGCACACACACGCGCGCGCACACACACACACGCACACACGCACACACACACACACACACACACGCGCGCGCACACACACGCCAACTGGATTTAACCCACACAAACGGAAAGCGAAAGTTGGGAAGAAGGAATTCAGTACCGGTCTAACATGTCACTGCTGCACCTGACACCTGAGATGCAAATGATGCGGGTGATGCGGAGGTTGTTGTGGGGGTTTCTGTAACATTAAAGACAAACAGTAAACGTTATTTGTGTCACATTTATAAACATATTAAACTGATAAAAAGTGCAGCATGGAATTAACTCCTTTCAAGTTTTGGTTAAGTGTTCACAGGGGTTGTGATTATTAGCTCGCATGCCAATAGTTTTGCACGTCAGTGTGCACCATTTCATGTATATATATTAGTGTCAGATTTTGAGAAAGAAGATCTCGGTGGCCTTAAAAGTGATTCTCAAACCTCTCTATCAGCTACAGTGATGTGAACTACAGCTCACTACCACCATCTGCTGGACTGAACCAGTACAACACCTACAGCAGCACACTGTTCATGGGGAAGAACTATCACTGTCAGTAACTGGATGCTTTGTTTATTGTAGCTCAGTAAATTCAGTGCAGCTCAGTGACCTGTAGTTTAGTATATACACTCGTATCTACACAACAACATCAGACAGTCAGCGCACAACCACTTACATTTCTGATTTCTAGTACGGAGGACTTTCTGAAAATGAATCATTCTAGATGCAGAGATACATCTTAGATATATCACTGACTTAAAACAAACAGCAGCTTAATCTCTTTGTTGTTAAAAAAAGAAAAACAGCTCCATACCAGAGCTCTCTACTGAAAGAGTGACAGTGAAACCCTCCCAGGCTTCAAGTGAAACATGTCAAATCAGTTTTCCACCTGCTCTTAAACTGTTGCAGCAGTTCCTTTGTGGTGTGTACAATTTTTCTGTTCCACCTTAAACACTGCAGCAGTTATATTCCAGTGAAAACAAACAGCCTGCTCCACCTTAAACACTGCAGCAGTTATATTCCAGTGTAAACAAACTACCTGCTACACCTTAAACACTGCAGCAGTTATATTCCAGTGAAAACAAACAGCCTGCTCCACCTTAAACACTGCAGCAGTTATATTCCAGTGAAAACAAACAGCCTGCTCCACCTTAAACACTGCAGCAGTTATATACCAGTGTAAGCAAACTACCTGCTCCACCTTAAACAATGCAGCAGTTATATTCCAGTGTAAACAAACTGCTTGCTCCACCTTAAACACTGCAGCAGTTATATACCAGTGTAAGCAAACTACCTGCTCCACCTTAAACACTGCAGCAGTTATATACCAGTGTAAGCAAACTACCTGCTCCACCTTAAACACTGCAGCAGTTATATACCAGTGTAAGCAAACTACCTGCTCCACCTTAAACACTGCAGCAGTTATATTCCAGTGTAAACAAACTGCCTGCTCCACCTTAAACACTGCAGCAGTTATATTCCAGTGTAAACAAACTGCCTGCTCCACCTTAAACACTGCAGCAGTTATATTCCAGTGTAAACAAACTACCTGCTCCACCTTAAACACTGCAGCAGTTATATACCAGTGTAAACAAACTGCCTGCTCCACCTTAAACACTGCAGCGGTTATATTCCAGTGTAAACAAACTGCCTGCTCCACCTTAAACACTGCAGCGGTTATATTCCAGTGTAAACAAACTGCCTGCTCCACCTTAAACACTGCAGCGGTTATATTCCAGTGTAAACAAACTGCCTGCTCCACCTTAAACACTGCAGCAGTTATATACCAGTGTAAGCAAACTACCTGCTCCACCTTAAACACTGTAGCAGTTATATACCAGTGTAAGCAAACTACCTGCTCCACCTTAAACACTGCAGCAGTTATATACCAGTGTAAACAAACTGCCTGCTCCACCTTAAACACTGCAGCAGTTATATTCCAGTGTAAACAAACTGCCTGCTCCACCTTAAACACTGCAGCAGTTATATACCAGTGTAAGCAAACTGCCTGCTCCACCTTAAACACTGCAGCAGTTATATTCCAGTGTAAACAAACTGCCTGCTCCACCTTAAACACTGCAGCAGTTATATTCCAGTGTAAACAAACTGCCTGCTCCACCTTAAACACTGCAGCAGTTATATTCCAGTGTAAACAAACTGCCTGCTCCACCTTAAACACTGCAGCAGTTATATTCTGGTGTCTAAATGATAATCTACTTGCTGCACCGTTTGGAATGGAAGACATGCTTAACACTAGCAAACCTCTAGCATTGTTTAAGACGAGCTGGCAGACTTTATCATTATTGTTGTGGGTTTATACTCATGTTTTGACATTCAAAGCCCACACTGAAGAAGCACTGAAGCCAGATGAAATATAATCTCAGACTGAAGCCAAGTTCAAGTTCCAGCGCACCTGCTGTTAAACCAGAAAGTGAAAGACAGCTCTGTAAAGGTATGAATTTCAGCTGCTCTATAAACCAACTACAATAAACAAATAACTACATTTAGAGTCAGAAATCATTTATTATTATTACATTTATAAACTAATACAATATAAAGTCACATCACATTATTATGATTTCTCATTTATACACAGCCCTTCAAGTAAACAGCTCTTTCAGTAGTGTCTCATTTACATTTTAATTCTCAGGATAAAAATGTGCAATATAATCACTTTAGTGAGTGTATAAAAAAGAGAGTGTCCTCTTTGTGCTTTAGTCTCACAGTTAAAGGTCTTTTAAACCTGGCATTGGAAGGTGATTAAACATGTTTGGGAATCACAGCACATAAAACCCAGCAGTCATTAACCTAGTGTTGAATAAGCCCGCAACCTTTACAGTACATTCTTCTACAGCTGTAAGAAACTGCTTAAAAAGAACGGCTCCAAAATGTACATTAACATTGGCAGAAATCCAAAAACAGAGGTGGTGCCCCGTGCATGGAAGGCCAAACTCTGACATCATTATCTCTCACTGTCCAATTTTAATAGCAACAACAACATTCCAGTTTTCCCAAATACTCTGTAGCGTGTGGCATCCCAAGGCCTCTGACAGTCAGAGATCCCTGGACACTGTCCTGGTCAGAGATTATATGGTGATCTGTGTGCAATTCATTATTTTAAAGGATTATTCATTATTTAGTATAGTCATTACACTAATATCTTCAATATGAGAAACTCATGATGTGTCATTTAGCCTGATGCTGATTTGTACCATCCGTTCTCCTTTTTTTTGGTTTCAAAGGTGAGCAGGATTGCGTGTGATGTTCCTCATTCATCTCCTCTGAAAGCCTTTGGTGAATTACTTTAGGACACCACACAAATTCATCCTTAGGCTCAAACTTCTCAAAGGCAAATGTGATCAGATCCTTTCGCTCTGATCTGTCCAGAACAGCGAATATGAAGTAGTCTAGAACGCTCCGCTTCACACTGGGAAGATTTCCTTTCACTAGAGTCTCCTCGAGGAAGAAGTGGACCAGAGGAGCCTGGTAGTGCTGAAAGCCCAGGATGCCCAGACACTTCAGGATGCGGGTGATGCGGAGGTTGTTGTGGGGGTTTCTGTAACATTAAAGACAAAAAGTGAACGTTATTTGTGTCACATTTATAAACATATTAAACTGAAAAAGTGCAGCATGGAAATTACACCATTCAGTTTTTGGGTAACACCTTCCCTGTGAAGGACATGCTTACATATGACATTTCCCTGAGATGTTTAGTGCACAATTTATAATAAATAATAATTATTTTAATCCACTGAATTTAACATTTTAAGAGACAAACATTATCATATAAAATGTGCTGTAACAGGTGCACAGTTACAGTTTATGTTTTATTGCTTTCCCAGTATTAAATGTAACAAATAAACAATAACTGTCCATTAAAATGTAGGTGTGTTAACTTATTTCATCATTTCTAATTAAACACCCAGTGTTTTTCATGTTCCTGAAAATTATCCACACAGCCACAAACCTCTAATGCATCACTTTAGTGAGTTTGAAGAAGAGGGCAGCACCAACCTGTCTAGGTTCTCGAATCGCTCTTTCCATTTTTCTGCACGTCTCACTTCCCCTGATTTCTTGTTGTTTAGTTTTATGCCATAGAAATCCAGCATCAGCTCGTAAGACTTCACCAGCCTTTCCTTCGCTTCTCTATCTTCACGGAACATCTGCAAAAGGAGACGATTAATTCCACTCAGCTCACTACAACACAGCTTCAGGGACTGAGGTGAGGGAAAACTGGGAAGATCCCAGGCTGGGAAAGTAAGGGGAGCACTAATAAAAACAAACAGTCAGACTAAGTCACATGACGGGGTGTAAAAAGAGCAGCGGAGGTGAAGAAGGGCAGAGGTTCACTGATCTTCTAATTTCAGAGAAATGTTCCTCAGGGTAAAACTGTGACGACTTCAGATATCCCACCATCTACAGTACCTAACATTATCAGTAGATTCAGAGGTCAAGGCCAATACTGGATGCTTGTGATCTTAAAGCAGGCCTGATTCTGTACTGGAAATCACTGCTCAGGAATGGGCTCAGGACAATTCCTGCAGTATGTAATTCCAAATGATATTCCAAAACTATCAGGTACCACATGTTAGTATGTTTTTTAGAAATCATAAAATAAATATAAGATAAAAATGAAATGTCGTCTCTGAATGCTACTGGCCTGTCAGCATTTTGGGACATACTGAATCTATCTGCTGAATACAGCCCAGTTACCGGGAATATAAAATATAGAGTCGATAAAGAGATCCTGTTAACAGCTGTTTTTGTTTAATCTTCCCATCATTATCTCCATATTACATTCTTCTAAAGTTTAATCTACAAATTAGATTCAGTATTAGCTTCATTATAACAATTTTTATTGTTCATTTCCATTTGTTTCTAACTAAAACTTAAACAAGGAAATAGAAGCATTGGAAAAGTAATAACAGAATTTAATTACAATATATATATATATAATAAATAAAAATGAAAAAACAGCATAAACAATTAACAGAAATGAAAGTTTTTCTAAAGACCCTGGTGGTCCTGAGGGTCCGCTTTTGCACACATAAGTCAATGCATCACGTTTTTACACGCTGACTTGAACCTTGTGAAAATGAAAAGAGTTTTATGAGAGCTTTAAATGTGCTGTAATCAAAGTGTGTGTTAATGTAATGAACCTAAAACACTGTGAAAAGATCAGAAAAGCTGTTTGTACATACCTTAATTTCTTTTGGGGTCAGGACATGTGCAGAAATGTTCACGCCTGGCTCTTGCATTGGAAACAGCCTGTAGAATTATTTTGAAATTTGGTAACCATGATTTATCATCCACATTATTATCATAACAAATAACACAATACGTTTTTTATCATATTTGTAGCACATATGCCTGACATTTATAGTACTTATTTTTATATATTATCTGAATCCAAACACAATATTACCTGCTTTACAGCACTGCTTTACTACAAACACTAATGGGGATTTGTGAAGTGACTGGACTGCTAAAATAAAAATCTTTGTTGACTGCTTTTGTCTTAGTAGAAAATCCAATAATGCCCATTTCAGATTTCAGATGATGCATGAAGTTCTAGTATCTAGCCACCACATGTTCAGTTTCATAGACGAGCAGCTCTAACTTTCAGGATATCATATAATGTTTAAAAATGAATACATTTTAAAGAAATACTTCTACTTTTTTACATTAAGTACATGTTTGAGTGTGTACTTTAAAACTTTTACTTAAGTAAAAATTGTATACCATACAGTATTTATTTTACTATACTACTGGCACTTTTTCTTAATTAAGGAACTTGTGTACTGCTGCCACCTCCAGATAACTCAAATTCTTCTGTGTAAGAATGAAATACATTTTTACCACTGAATGTAGGAGTGCACGTCTTCCAGTTTGTCGTAATCACCTTTCCAGTGCTTGTGAAATTCCTCAATGAATACATCTTAAGCCCACAAATAGATTATTTAACCACATGGAATGTTTTATATTAACCAAAACAGTAATCGTTTATGAATGCATGCCATACCATCAGGCTGAGATGGTATCTGATTTTGATAGAACTTCAGGTTATACAAATTCTCCTCCTGCAAGATATAAATGATAGTCAGAAACACAACTTCAAAACACTTATGTAATAATAACAGACACATCTATAAACTGCCATGTCAAGAGAAAATGCTCAAAGTTTTTAAAACTGCTATAAGATGTAAAGTTGCTCAAATACTCACATGTTCTTCATACCCCTCAACATATTTTAGATTGTCCTAGATATAAAAAAAAAACAAAAAAACAACAGTCTTACGAGGTGGCAAATACAGACAATTCAAAAAAATTTTTTAAAGAAACTTTAAGTAATTCTTTGCTAGTTATTAAAAATATGAAGTATTTTTTATACCCCATATTAACATAGTGTGTAGGTGGGTGTGTGTCTGTGTGTGTAGGTGTGTGTGTGTGTGTGTGTGTAGGTGTGTGTGTGTGTTTGTGTGTAGGTGTGTGTAGGTGTGTGTGTAGGTGTGTGGGTGTGTGTGTAGGTGTGTGTAGGGGTGTGTGTGTGGGTGTGTGTGTGTGTATGTGTGTGTGTGTGTAGGGGTGTGTAGGGGTGTGTGTGTGTGTGTGTGTGTGGTTTGGTTTAATCTTGTAACCCTCTAGTCTGGTTAAGTAATCAGTTGGTACTGGGTTTCTATTATTAACAGTGCATCTGAAGGCTGCAAAAACTCACCCGACACTTGTGTCTGTATTTCTGCATGTCTTCTGCAGCACGTATATTTCTTCGGGCTGAGTGAGTTCTGTGGGATCTGTCAGTCTGACGCTTGGTTGACTAAGAAGAAGGTACAACAACAACAACGTCATTTTTGTCAACATGCCATGATTTCATCTTAGTAACCATTTCTAAGTCATCTGTCCTCCTTAATTGTGGCTGCATAGGGTGCTACGTGTGTTCTGTTAGCGTACCTTGTATGGCTGTAATGGTTCTATCTAAATGATGTTTAGATTCAACAGGGCTGGCAGTAATCACGCTTGGGTCTGTCTGGTTCTACAATAATCAGTTTAATTTGGTTCACTGGTTCACTAAGTAACTGAGGGGACATTAACTTTTTCACACAGAGCCTTTTTTAAATTAATGATCAGTTAAAAAACAGAGTTGTGTGTTGGTTTAGGTTCTATTTGTCTAATATTAATTTATAAATCATGGCACATATCACTTGATTCTTGCCCATACTGTTTTAAAGCTTATTAAAATTATAAATATAGATAAAAAACTTGAGGTTGTGATATAACTAAAACAGCACATCTCATCAATATCCATATCAATATCTGAACTAGGTTTAAATACTCCTAATATTACTCACCCAAACAAATCACTCATCCTGTCAAAAGTTTCAGCCAATATTGCATTTACTCTACCTGTCCTACCTGTCATCTACTTCCACGCTGCACCTTCACTGTATGCCAACGGGGGACAGCAGTGCTACTTTTTCATCCTTTCATGTTGGACTGAATAGACTTGCCATTAGAGTGGGGCTAGATGATTTGCATGCTAACTTGAGGAGATATCTCTGCAACGCACAGTCAAAACAGCTTTTTACTCAAATTACATTAATAATCATATTTGATTTTGGAATGTTTAACAATGCAAATATTACATACTGCTCCTTTAACGCACCCACTTCAGCTCAGGTGTGCTGAAAGCAGGTTAAACACTAAACGGGTTTGTATTTAATGTAAAGATAAAACTAATTACTTATTACTATAATTCATTTAATGATTATTACTAAGGAAGAAGGTACTACTAAACCTCACTGGCTTTTCTCATATTACCTGACTCTATTCCAACACTCCACGCCCTAACCTTCAGTGGTACTTTCCTGTAAGGAAATCTGAGACCAGTTACTTTCACTTTCACTTTCAATAGCTTCGATTTAGAGCAGTTTACTACCAAAAACAGCTTACTGACAACTTCTACAGCGTTCAGTCCCAGTTTCACAGCTTTTATTTCCCTCACTGTTTTAGAAGCACAGTTATAAGCAGTTAATAAAGTGTATGAACTGAAGGACTGGGCAGAACTTTACCTCTTTCTTTTTGGGCTTCTTCGGTTTGATTTCATCTTCCCATGTTGAGTCGTACTCGTTCTCAGACTCGCTCTCGGCGCTCTTTGAATTGCCCATTCTCTTATCTCTGGCAGTCTGAGAGATTTATCCACATACCCTGCTGACCGCTATGAAACCAGCTTACCAACGTGCTGAGGCGGCGAGCCAAGTGAAAGTAAGCGTCACATGTTGTAGAACCAGTCAGTCAGCACCTACAGAGGCTAAAGCTCACCCTGTCACTCATAAACAGGCATGCGGGTCAGAGACGGAGACTAAGGTATTTATAAAGCTGGTAGGAATGAGGACACAGAAGAGAGGCGAGATAACTGGATTAGACAAGAGTTTAATATTTAATTTAATATTTATTTAATTAATTTAAATCATATTAACATTCAAGACAGGAAAAGCCCTGTATGCCCTGGAAATAAAACACGGCTAAGAACTGCGGGTAAACATTAGCATCGCTAGCACTGAAAACAACGTGTAACCACTTTCTTATAAAACCTACATCAGTAATTCATTTTAAATTTAAAAAGTTGTTTTGTGATGTATAACTTTAGTTTTTGATACAAACCTTTAGTGAGTGTTCAAGAACAACAAATCTCAAATAAATAAAAATGAATGAATGAATAAATAAATAAATAAATACGTCTGCCTGACACCGCTACTCCTTCGGACCGAAGGAGTATCAAAAACTAAAGTTATACATCACAAAACCAATTTTTTTTCACAAAAACCACAACATTTTTGTATCAAAAACTTCACCAACATCACCAAACAACTTTTTTAATTATAAATTATAATAAATTACTGATGTAGGTTTTCTAAGAAAGTGGTGACACGTTGTTTTCAGTGCTAGCGGTGCTAATGTTTACCCGCAGTTCCTAGCCGTGTTTTTAGGGTTGTATTTCCGAGGCACAGCCTCCTCCCCGGTCCCCCTCACCAGTGTACTGATTGAACCAGCTTTTACTCGCTGTGTAAAAGCCCCGCGCGCACACACACCTCTTCTTCGTGGAGTTTTGCCAGCCTTGTTGTAGCAATTCCGGGCGTTTCTAATCTACTTTCTGACTGGCTTTGTCTCGACCCTGTTTTCCTTTCGACTACGTCTCACTGCCTTGTCCTTTCTTCTTTTCTGCTTTGCTTTCTCTCTCACTCTCCGGTTCCCGACCCCGGCTTCGTTTCGCTGGTATCCGACCCGCGCCTGTCCTAAGCTCTATGACCTGGTATTGTCCTTCGTCACCGCTGTACCGATCTGTACCGTTGCGTGACACCCCAGACCTGTTTAGTAAAACCTGTTTGTCTCCTGGCTCTGCTGGCATCGCGCCTGATGGTTTTGTTTTCTAACGGGAGTTGACTAATTTGCCGTTGTAGTCTACCAGTTTCCTGTAGGACACCTTTAGTACCCATCAGGAAACCTAATCAAATACACCTGGGATCGGCCACCGAACACCTGTTAACCCTGTAGAGTTCTTTACACTGTGATATCAACCCATCAGGAACACACAGAACACCCTTACTGACTACCGAACAACACCAGGAGCTATTAGTCCTTTACCCCATCGCTCCTTGTGTCAGATAGGCCTTTAAGAGAGTCTATAAGGGTCCATGATCTGGGCCCAGGTGTCTGCTGGACACATATAACTTTCCAGTTATTTTATTTCCAGCTGCCAATCCAGCTGGGACTGCAGAAAGAAATGATTTCTTTAAAACTAACTGGAATAATGATAATGATAGAGAGACATAGCGTGGGGTTTAAATACGTCATAGAGCTGACAGCAGTCAATACACGGGAGACCTAGGTTGGGGAAGATTGGCGAAGCTGTGCACCCTGGAAACTGGGCTGCGTCCAAAATCGCCTACCTAGTCAGTACATACTAGATTGAACCCAGCGCGCACTGCTCAACCAGTAGAGGAGTAGGCTCTTTCAGTACCCGAATATGTAGTATCCACACAACCTCAGACGTACTACGCCCGCCAGCTTGCCAATGTCATTTGACGCAAGACGTCACCCCACCACTGTAGAAGTCCCACTATTCATTCATATAAACGTGTAAAATGGGCTTAATATTCGCCGCAAAGCAGTTCCTAACATTACTCGGCGTTGCACAAAAAGTTGTAGATTACTTACACTTGTACAGAGCCGGCGTCCCGCTTTCCAATTTTTTTCTTCCTCAGCTTGGAACACCTCCACAACTCCAGTGGAATCATGGGATAGTACAGTGTACTGTGCCCACATACTTGAAAATCTCACCGGAAGCAGTACTTCATGCTTTATGAATACTGTGGACATCCGGAGACGCTACTGAGTAGTATGGTAGTAAGCGGTTTCGGACGCCGCGATAGAGTCCCAAAGAGCAGAGAAGTTAGACAGACCCGCTGACATGACAGCGAACCAATGCCTTGGTCAGACTCTACCATCATCCACTATCATATTATAGACTAAAGTGTATGTTCTGTCTGGTGAAGTAAACCTGTATAGAATATTAAAATATGAACATGCATATTTTAAATGACCCCTTAAATCCTGCATTACACTCCAAAAAGACTCATCCTATATAATCTATTGTAATACAAGTATGTAAATACTACAAATAAAATAAAATAAAGTAAGTAATAAAGTAAATAAAGAAAAATTTGAAGTAGTATTTGCTAATTGTGTACTAGTTATATTATTTTCTAATAGGTAATTTGAGCAAAATGACAGCAAGTAAACCTTCCTATGAGGGTATATGAGTGTATGTAATCATTTACATTGTAATGCCACTTGAGTAAATGTTTCACTTGTACAACAAGGAAATCAATAAGAGACCATGAGAGACAGTTTCACTCATCATCGGGAATAGACATGCACCACATGTTTATATATACGTTTATGGTTTTACATGCACTCCTGTGAAAGGAAAACAAATCACAGTTCTGGTTTATCTTATCCCTCATAAACTGATAAGCTTTCATCTGGTTATAAAAGTGATTTCATTTCCTTCATTTGGGATCAGGTTG
The DNA here is from genome assembly GCA_024036415.1 of Prochilodus magdalenae. Lineage (NCBI taxonomy): Eukaryota > Metazoa > Chordata > Actinopteri > Characiformes > Prochilodontidae > Prochilodus > Prochilodus magdalenae. The sequence goes on along the minus strand of JAMWET010004036.1, from coordinate 389,597 downwards.
TGGACAGGTGTGTTCTTAACTCAAGGTACACAAGCTAATGGTTTCCTGGCCATATCACACTATAAGAAATGATATGGAGGGAAGACAGCTTAATCAGCTAAGGTCAGTGACCAGCCGTCGCTCAGCGTGATATATTACATAGGTTAATGTTCCACCTATGCACTAGACAGAAGCCTTCATATACACTCTTAACACAGATTGACACGGATGAGTCACTTTCGCGTTCCCTAAAGAATGGAAGCCATCATTGGAATCAACCTGGAATTAACTATTCGAATTTTCTTTAAAGAAAGAAAAATTTGCATACAATTAAAGGCTGTCGTGTTTGATGTACATCTTGAATCACTTCTCTCTCTTAATTGATTTCTTTAAATTAGAGAATTAATTTCCCTATTTAGCAAATGCCAATTCCATTTACCAACTAGGCCTCCCCTGGTACACTAAGCTATTAAGGTGTAAGGGTGGTCTAACTGCCCAGAATGTCTAAAATGTCCAGACACACATGTACTGCATGTAATGTATTCTTTACACAGACACACTACACATGACAGAACTTGGAGACTACAGCACGTGAAGTCTGTGGGCACTGCTGTGTAAACTAATAGCCTACCATATATATATATATATAATATAAAATGAACAAACTGTTGCCCCCTACTTTGAGCTACGCCTTCTTGAGGTGTTGGATGGGTTTAGAAATGTGATACTCCGCTTGTTTTGTATAGTAAGGCTATAGCAAAAACTCACATTTAGCCCAAAACCTCCAGTGGCTGTCCCTCACATCTCGCCCCAACAGACTAAGAGGATGAAGACTCTCATGTGCTTCCTTTGAATCAACTTAAAAAACCACCACTATTTTTCAGGATCCTCAGCACCTTACAGCTTAACATGCTTGGAACCCAGTGGCAATTCTGGTATGGCAGCTAAAAGACGCACACGGCTGGCATCTTGCCGAGTAATGCTAGAAAAAGTCAGAAGACCTGTTTGTGTGCTAATTATGACTCTCAGCCTTGGATGGATGCGGCATTGCCAGAGATCAAACTCACAAACTCTTTCAGTGATAGAGCAATACAATCACAATGTGGTCACGTCTCACTGTCAGCTCTATCACTTCTTGTGTGAAACTCAAGGCCTTGTATTGTATTTTCTTTGTTGAAAATGTATTCACAGATGCTGTGATTTTTACTCCATAAAGCATTCTGCTTAATAAAACATGGCAAACATACTTTAAGAACCAGCGTTCACAGTGTGATTGTGTCCATTGTTGGGTTTCACATGTGTTATAAAATTAAATAACAGTAAATATTTTTTGTCCAACCTTCATTTCCAAAGCTGCTTTGGGTATTATCAAATATGGGAACTGTAAAATGAAAGCATCTGGCCTAATAATTTGGCCGACGTTAACTTCTCAGGTCAAAGCTCCATATAATCATGCATGAATTGGACAACATCAATAGCTTTTTATTCATTTGTTTATTTTCTTCATGCCAGTGACTAATGAACAGATGGCACAATGAGTGCTGGCAGTTCTTTCCACTACATGACAGAGCTGGCACATTGCATTGTCACCAACTTGAAGACTACAGCATTCCTAGTCTATGGCCACTGCTGTGTAAACTAATATCCTGCCATATTTGTGAATATATATATATATATATATATATATACGAAAAATCAAACTGGCATGCAATGTGCTAAGCTAGCTCAAACTGCAGAGGACTGTTGTGTTAGGTTGAACACACTTTGGCAGGGTTTCACTTTGTATGTGGTTTCTACACTAAGGATCTGCTTTGTGTTTTATTGGGCTCCAGACTCCCTGAAACAGTCATATAGCCAGACTATATCGCAAACATGTGCTCTGCATTGCCTAATTAGTTTGTTGAAGCAAAGGCAGACGTTTAGTGACAGTTGTAATGAAGGTGTGAATTTTGTATTGTATTCCCTGAATAGTGGTTACAACAAGACACAGCATTGTTAGCTTGTTCTTGACTTGACCACATGAGGGGCCTGGTGACTGAATGACTGGATTACAATCGGATCACTCAAACTACACTGGTTAAAGACGCAGCTTGGCTACAAGTGTAAATGGGATGCAGTAATTTGTAGAGCAGAAATTTGTCTGGCCAGCTTTGACTAGTAGGTGAGAGGATAAACACAGAAAGGCAAGGTAGGATATGGGGGATTCTAGAGTTCTCCAAACCAAGCTCCATCTTTCACTCTGGACCAAAAATGACCAACCAAAATTGGTGAATTCTAATATGACTTGTATCAGGTGCTTTTTAACCGCCTACCTTGTCAACAAAATGCCATTTGACTGACATGGAATGGACCAATCACAGCCCGTTGTTTTGCCACAGTGTGTAGGGGAACGTACATAAAGTACACACGCAGTGATGTGTGGATAGCCAGTCAGAATGCAACTGCAAAATCCTAGCAGGCTTTGTGGCGAGTTTTGCATGCAAAAAAGCTCCATTTCTGTGTGGGCGGAGCATCTGCAGCTGAGAGTATGTCAAACTGGGGATGCATTTTTGTAAGTGCATACTTTCATAATTAGAAAATAACACCTGATACTAAACAGACACGAAACGCATGGTAGTGCAAGGTACAAAATGGCAAAGCGTAACACAGCCAGAAGTAGCACTCTTCGGAAACACCAAGAATCCGGCTGTGACATGTTTCACAATGCAGCGAAGAATGCCTTATGGTTTATCTGTGCCTTGCTATATCACACCCTACCCCTATTTATTGACCTTCTTCCAAATCAGCCCACTTAAAGTCCCAAAGTTACATTTTAAAAAGATTGTATGCATGTTAAATTAAACATCCAGCAAAGCTTTAATGAAATATATAAGATATAAATATAAAAAAGCTTGACTAAAAAAAAAGACCTGAAAACTGAGAATGGGCAAATAAACAGACATGTAGACCAGATGGTTGAATGCTAATAAAAGAATGAATGAATTAACAATGTTGGTATATGAATTAATTAATGAATGGGTGACAGGAGCTACAGGTAGAGAGTCTAGCGTGCTAGCTTTTAGTTATTCCGGGTTACTTTTAACCTGAGTCAAGTCCAGATTTATTTATATAGCGACTTGTACAACGGATGTTGTCCCAAAGCAGCTTTACAAAGAATCTAGTGTCCGAGCCCCCTAGTGAGCAAGCCAAGGGCGACAGAGACAAGGAAAAACTCCCTCAGTTCAAAAGGACAAAATCTTGAGAGGAACCAAGACTCAAAAGGGGAACCCACCCTCCTCGGGTCAACACCAGATAAGAAGACAAGCAAAGGAAAGGGATGTGTGTGGGCTGGAGGGGAGAGAAATATGGGGCAGTACTGCAGACTTTTATCAGACTTTGGGAAGATAATAGGCACACGTTCTACATGTCCTTCGTGGTGCAGAGAAACAAGAGTACCTTAATTAGAAAGAAGTCACTGAGTTAGGAGCTTTAAACACAAACTAGTAAAGAGAAACATCCTGTTTCTACACTAAAGTAAACTGCTCACTCGCAGTAGTGAGGGGTACTCTTCGTCTGCTTAGTCAAAGCAAATGAGCTAATTAAGTGATACCAGTGTACAGGATGGTGCAGGTGCCTCAGTGAATTAATATTTATCTTGAAGCTGGTTTGTTTTTTTGTAGCCTGTTCCGCTGTTTAACATCGTGTTAATTCTCTGTTTCAGTTTTTCCCTCTTTATTGATTGCTTACCTCGTGATGAGCAACACATGAGCTTTTCGGCTGAAGTCTGAAGAGGAATCAAATGGAGTCAAGAGGCCTTAAAACTCTACATAATAAAATACAGATACACTGAAACTATTTTCATACCCAGCACATTACAGTCTTACACGGTATTGTGTTTTTCTCCCATCCATAGTTATAATATTATGGTATTTCTAGATTTGCTCAAACTTCTGTGTGTCCTGAAATCAACAATTGCTCATAAACTGAACAGAACTTTGAAAAAAAAAAAAAAAGCTAATGCCAGAGAAGGTTACTAGATGCCTGTCCATCTGGTCATCTTGTAGTGTAAGTTCCCTGTGTCCAGTACCATGTCCAAGTTCTCGCTATCCAGCCATGCTTGTGGGTTTTAAGTGTTACCATGACATTTAAGTCTCAATGGCTCTGGGCTCGTTAAATCTTGGCTGTCAACCACACACCCACCTCCGCACCTCCACCCTCTCGGTTCCCTCCCAGGTTGGCTTTGTTAACTATGAAGGGTCCATCAGTGAGGTACTAAGTGTGTCTCATAAAAGGTCATCTCTGGCAGTTCTTACTGCATCAGTCAGAGTCATTAGGCATGTGTGCAGCGAATACTTCAAATAACCACACGCTTCATAACGCTGAGCGATCACGATTGTTCCAGAGTATGAATACGCCAGCTGTCCCCCCCTGCACATGCACACCTCTGTGACAGGAGATTTAATCAAACACAACTTGACGCCATCTTATAACTCATTTTGCACAATGGTTCACCTGCTTACTTGCTCACAGCAGAGCAAAAGTTCAGAAAGCGTTGACCAGTGAAACCAGTGAAAGCACTACATTCCAATGTGCTCTATGTCTATTAAAATAGCTACAAGGTGATCATTTTACAGAACCAGAATAAAAATAAAAAACAGGAAACATATTTTTAACGGACAATTATGCAACCATAACAACTAAATTAACTAATAGTCAAAACCAATAGATGCACAAATAGTTACTCCCAGAAGGAATCAACCGACAGGAGTGAAACTTGGTGGCCAGGTTTGCCATTGTAAGACGCAAATGATGAAGGTTGCGATGTAGGCAAAGACGGGCCTTATTGCTGTAATGCCCTCCATCAGACACGGCAGACGACTGAGAGATACTACTTCTGTGTGTGTAGCTCAATGAATGTTTCCCATATCAGTCTAAATTGATCATCATTTATTGTTCCTGGTGACCTTTATCTTCCTTCCCGAGAGCACCGCAATCTCACACTTCCTTCTGGGTGCAGCTTTTCTTTTTGATGATGAGTGCAAGTTATTTTCAGGGCTTTGTGTATCCACCCTTTATTTCAGCTTCCATTCTTTACAGTGTTTTTCTAAACTCAAAAGTTCAGTCTTAGAAGTTGCATTTCCTGCTTCCCAAACACAGTAATCCCAAACACATTCAGCCAGAGGTCTGGACTTTGAGGTGGTTCTGCTTCTGTTGTTAGACCACCGGGCGAAATAAGATATTGACCTTTAATGTGCTGCTCTGTGCTGCTTTAATTCTGATTTCATAACCGCAATCTGACCAAATCATTGCACATGCAGTTTAAAAGAGAACGGCTGTGCTGAGATCCAGCCTCCAGGGTAACAAAGCACATGAAGGAGTCTCTGTTTACAGTCAGGGATGATTGGCCCTAATCTGCCCCCTAGTGGATAATTCTCCAGACACCAACAGTCTGGACTGAACATGCTGCTCTGCCTCTACACCATTCTCTTAACAGAGTGGACACAGACAGAGGTGTGCTTCTCCCTTGCAAATCTTAAAATAAGTCAGCCACTTTGCTTCTGAGTCCTGTTAGGCTAAGCTATAAACATACTCGCCCTGCCCTGTGAAATAAAAGCACTGGCCATGCTGGGCATGCACAAATGTCAGCCTTTCCTCAGATCTAAATTGCCTATACTAAGATGGCAGGATCTCTATGTGTCTACTAAACAACAGAACTGCGACCTGCTCTCGATTCTGAAGCAGCAAGCCTAACTATCTAGTCCCTGTCCCCCTAGACCAAGCCTTGGGGATATCTAAGCCCATCACATCTTCTTCGAGGGTGTCTCCTGTATTATGTGTATGTGCTTTATGATTGTTGGCTGTAGCAGATTTCTGAAAATGTTAAGCTGTGGCCTTGATATAATGTGGCATTCACCTCATGCTCCACATTTCAGAAGGGCATTGACCAGCATAAATGGCCACCAGTTAAACCAACATATATTGACTTTTTGATGTTGTTATTTATATGATTATATGTTATTTATATTTATATTTATATGGGTACATACAGGGGTTGGACAATGAAGCTGAAACACCAGTCATTTTAGTGTCATGGCTAAATTGGGCCAGCCTGGTGGCCAATCTTCATTAATTGCACATTGCACCAGTAAGAGCAGAGTGTGAAGGTTCAGTTAGCAGGTAAGAGCACAGTTCTGCTCAAAATACTGCAATGCACACAGCATTATGGGAGACATACCAGAGTTCAAAAGAGGACAGATTGTTGGTGCACGTCTTGCTGGCGCATCTGTGACCAAGACAGCAAGTCTTTGTGATGTATCAAGAGCCACGGTATCCAGGGTAATGTCAGCATACCACCAAGAAGGACGAACCTCCACCAGCATCACGTAGTGACCTGGCCACTATCCTACAAGAAGAATGGCTTAGCATCCCTCTGACCACTGTGCAGGACTTGTATATGTCATTCCCAAGACAAACTGACGCTGTACTGGCCGCAAAAGGAGGCCCTACACCATACTAATAAATGATTGTGGTCTAAAACCAGGTGTTTCAGTTTCATTGTCCAACCCCTGTATGAGTAACCACCAAACCAGCACATTGTCCATGTCTAACAAAAAACTAACAAACAAACCCTCAAATCTTAATTTTTTTCTGCTCTTTTGCCATTATTTGAGCACATGACCATCCTTTACATTTTGTAAATGTTACATGAGGAACTGACCAATGAAAATGCTTCGAAATGGAACCTCTTTGCATCACCCCACATTACCATTTAGAAAAGTCTTTTAGGCAGGTGGTGAAAAAACTGGAACCACATTTCATTGATTCCAGTTCGGATGTTGTTTTTGAATGTGCAGTGAAGCGTCTATATTTTAAAGTTGGAATTCTCAAAAAGCCTCAGTTGTGTACTACACACTAATACTGCACAGTGTACCAATGAACCAATATTACCCGAGTTTGGGAGGCTAGCACACAAAATATATCAGTATTACATCCTTTTCTTAGTAACAGGAAGTTATGAAGCTTACGTCAGGCCAGGCTGGACTCTGAAGCTGCTTCGGTGGAGGTCTTTTTCACAAAACACAAACAAATAAACACATTATTTCATAGAACACATTTATTGTTACAGGCTGTTGTGACAGATTTTGGTTGAAATCACATTTATACACACGTGAGAAACTCCTCCCTGTCTGTTTCCCATTGCATTGTGGGACAACAGTGTCCATCAACACTAAACTTATTATTAAGGCTAGATTAAAAATAGCACACTACTATACACCATGCCACAGTAGTATGTACTGCCCCCTGTGTGTGGTATATACAGTACAGTAACAGGTTATGACCTACAATTTAGAATACTAATACAGTGACCTCTGACCTTGCATTTACCTCAGAGCTGTTATTACTAACGCTGCTCAGGTCTATCGAATTACGTTAGCCTAGCTGTTAGCTACCCTCAGTTATTATATTCTAAAAATGAGCTTCTAAAAGGAGTTCATGATTTATATTTTAACTTTCAGTGGCTGAGTTTATTTATACACCATGAAGATAGATAGGGTTTGGCGACTTTGTTGCTCTGCAGAAGAAGGAAGACCTGGAGAAGAAGGTCCCATATGTGGCCTTTACTTTCACGTACATTCTTGTTGGCTTGAGCCGAGAGGATCTCCAAAAGGAGCCTCACAGAAGAACCCATATAACGTCCACACTGGAGAATGGGGACAGCAGCCACAGCAGTTTCTCCCTGCCCATGGCTGGAGGCAACAGCTGCACCAACTTTATCTCCATGCAATGTGGGGAAAACATGGGCCTCAAAAGGGGAAGCAGTTCTCTGGTACTTCCTGGACTTTGCTCCTGCTCTTTTTGGATGTGCTGTAGATTGAATGCCTGTAGGAGCTTCAGTCTTACAATCTCAGAATCAGAGGATCACGGGTGCCACTTAAACCCAGTCTTCTACAACTCTGTCTCCTACAGGGTGGATGGGGCGCTGTACTGTTGGTCTGGAAGCAGCTCTGCTTTGGGTTCTTCTAATGGACTTCTGACTCCAGATGGGAATAGATCCTTTACAAGGAGAAGATCTCTATAAACAAGCGGCTCTTATATGTGTTTGTTCGGCTGTGTTGTATACGTGTATGCAAAATCTTTGAGATGTATTCAATGTTTTTTAAATGCAGAACCAAACAGACTTTGAATATTTCATATTTCACTTTTTTGAGCTCCTGTGTCTTTAAGCCCTGCCTCTCAATGAGCCCAGGGTGCTCTGATTAGTCAGCTTGCCCACTCTGTTCTGCCTGCTACTAGTCTCCCCCCACCCCACTGTGACTGGTATTACAATGGCGATGGTTCTGCAGTATCAGTTTGAGCCAGATTCAGATCCTGAAGTCATATAGAACTAGTTGCTAGGGTCGATTCCCCTTAGCAAGCTAGACTGGTGCAGGATGTTTCGGAGTGGTATGTTTTTACATGTTTTAGCTCTCTGTGCAAAGCCTGAGGGTCTGCCAAGCTTGCTGGTAGGCTGGCAATAAGGATTGTGTTACAAGATGACATCACCTTGTAAGAAAAGGGCATTTCAGGTAGCTGGGAAGAGTGGGTTCTATGAATGAAAGCCCCCTGGTGTTTACTTTGGGCATTACAGCGTTGCAGATTATTTACATGCACAAAAGCTTAAATAAACACACTAAAGGAAAGAGAAAGTCTCCTTCCCATCACCACTACTGTGAACTATTCTGACAATAATTCATTCTTAATTATTGTTTTTAATTATTTCATTATTTTGAAAAATGGATGAAATCTCACTTTAATGTAATGGCACTCTAAATAGAGTAGACCACTTTTCTATTGGTCCATTTGTCATGTAGTGCTGACATAGTGTAAAGGGCAACTGCCGCTTTTCAATGTGAGTGGAAAAGGAACAAAAACAAAAGAGAAAAATGGAGGTATAAAGTTTTCATGACAGCAAAGAAATGGGTTTGACTTAAATGGCAAAATGGCTAGTAATGCTTAGGCTTTAAGCTTTTATGCCGGGTTCACTTTTTATTAGATTTTAACTCATATAACTACTACTCATATAAATACTACTCATATAAATACTACTCATATAACTACTACTCATATAAATACTACTCATATAAATACTACTCATATAACTACTACTCATATAACTACTACTCATATAAATACTACTCATATAACTACTACTCATATAACTACTACTCATATAACTACTACTCATATAAATACTACTCATATAACTACTACTCATATAACTACTACTCATATAAATACTACTCATATAAATACTACTCATATAAATACTACTCATATAACTACTACTCATATAACTACTACTCATATAAATACTACTCATATAACTACTACTCATATAACTACTACTCATATAAATACTACTCATATAACTACTACTCATATAACTACTACTCATATAAATACTACTCATATAACTACTACTCATATAACTACTACTCATATAAATACTACTCATATAACTACTACTCATATAACTACTACTCATATAAATACTACTCATATAACTACTACTCATATAAATACTACTCATATAAATACTACTCATATAACTACTACTCATATAAATACTACTCATATAACTACTACTCATATAAATACTACTCATATAACTACTACTCATATAAATACTACTCATATAACTACTACTCATATAAATACTACTCATATAAATAATACTCATATAACTACTACTCATATAAATACTACTCATATAACTACTACTCATATAACTACTACTCATATAAATACTACTCATATAACTACTACTCATATAACTACTGCTCATATAAATACTACTCATATAACTACTACTCATATAAATACTACTCATATAACTACTACTCATATAACTACTACTCATATAAATACTACTCATATAAATAATACTCATATAACTACTACTCATATAAATACTACTCATATAACTACTACTCATATAAATACTACTCATATAACTACTGCTCTTATAAATACTACTCATATAAATAATACTCATATAACTACTACTCATATAAATACTACTCATATAACTACTACTCATATAACTACTACTCATATAACTACTGCTCTTATAAATACTACTCATATAAATACTACTCATATAACTACTACTCATATAAATACTACTCATATAAACACTACTCATATAACTACTACTCATATAAATACTACTCATATAAATACTACTCATATAACTACTACTCATATAAATACTACTCATAAATACTACTCATATAACTACTACTCATATAAATAATACTCATAAATACTACTCATATAACTACTACTCATATAACTACTACTCATATAAATACTACTCATATAAATACTACTCATAAATACTACTCATGTAAATACTACTCATATAACTACTACTCATATAACTACTACTCATATAAATACTACTCATATAACTACTACTCATATAAATACTACTCATATAAATACTACTCATATAACTACTATGGAATGTCTTATATACAGAAGTCAGAGACCAGCCATATGTTTAATTTTGATTCTTTTTACCAGCATTATGTTCTGTATTATTCAAAGAAATCTCAAGTGTATCCCACACCGCTGAAGTTCTTCCTTTCACTTTCCATGTAAACCCAAACACATTTAGTGATACTGAGGCCTGCATTGTTCTGAGAACACCAGAAGATTTTTATGTCTCTTTCTTTTCCCAGTAGGAGCTTTTTGACTACCCCTGCGTTCAGACCACATAGCACTGAGGTGTCCTCTCCCAGTGGAGAGATGGACTCAGGGACCTGTGAATGTTTTCAGTGGACCATTATTTTGTCTTATTAAGATGAAAGTTTTAGGTGGTGTTTATCTGACAGTTTGGGTGGTCTACCAGGTCTGGAATGGTTGTTAGAAATTGTCTTTCTGTACATGAACACTTATTTTTCTTTGGCTTCCTCCTTCTCTGTGCAAGTGAATCATAATATTCTAGGAAACATCTGAAACGGAGTATCTTGTAAGTAATTAATGATTTGACTGGAAATAGAATAAATGAATGGTGGTCTCACTGGCACTGTAGCACTTTGAGTGTTTTGCGTAATGACTGCAGTGCTTGTTTTGCCTGGGAAATGTCTTGTGCTTTTGCTATTGGAGCTTTTCTAAAAGAAGACTGCAGCACTGCTGTCTCTTTTGGGAGTCATTTGTCCTTGGTGGGTATGAATATTGCGGCAGTAACTAATCCAAACTGTCTCTTTTAATATGATGAGTCTACTCAGAAATGGCCTGGTGAATTGGTGAATTATAAGCCATTTATGCCTCACTCAGCTGCCTCATACTCCATTATGGAGTGTCTGTATAACTCTTTGGACTCCTAATACACCTTCTCAGCTATGAGGAATGTTGAGTTCTGAACTGTTCTGCTATTGTGTCTTCATTGTGATGTGAATAATGTTTGGAGGGTGTGCAGTGACTTCAGTGTTGGGTAGTACCAGATCCATTATTTTGACTAATGAGTTTAAAGGAATCCCATATTCCATGACCCATGCCTGCAGTGTGTGGTTCGTGTATGTGTTAATGTGTATGTGCTCCTATGTGTGGCCCCGGAGACTCTCAGAAACCCTTTAATTTGTTTATACCGCACTGCTGATTGACTCTCCTAGTCTAAAGTGATATGTATCAGCCTGCCAGGAGTGTCGGATATTTTAGATTAAGTGAGGGGTAAATGTCACGATGATGGGAATCTTGCATGGTGCGTTTAATAAAGAAGGGTATTTGCATAGAGGAGTGCTTCTTAATTCCAGCGATGCTCTTGGGCTCTTCACATTTTTCTTGATCTAGCTCTACAAATTGAGCTCAGTTGAGGTTTGCAAGTTATCTGATCAAGTCAAAGAGCGCTCTCTGGAAAACCTGGAAATGTACTGCCTAGGGATTATACATTGATAAAATGTCCTGGCAAAAGACATTTAGTGAAATCCTGGAAAGAGCAATGTCAGGCCTCTGGTTTCTGGTGACGTCATCTACAGAGAACACACTTCTGCCCATTTTAGGATTGTTCCATAGACTTACATGCAATTGATAGAGAAAGTGATGCATACTGCCCCCTCTGGTGCCTATGCGGTATTGCACATGGTTTGTTGTCTTGCTCCATCTTGGCTCCACCCATTCTCACACACTTTCAGTGGATCTAGGACCCATCAGGACTCCCCATTCATACCCCACAGTTTGCTTTGCCTGTTTGAATACTCCCTGTGTTACTACCAGAGTTCTAAGTTGTGTTTCTCTCTCTACCTAAACCGAGTATCTTGCAGTGTTTGTTTTGCTTGGTTTTGACTCTTGCTTTGTTTTCTTCATGTTCATGAATATGGACTTGTCTCTGGTGATTCCTGTCTTCTGATCCCTATCTGTTATGATTATGATTTTTGGACAACCCCTAATAAAACCACTCTGTACTTGCAACCTGCCTCAACCTCCAAGGCTACAATACCATACAACAGCTTCTCACAGCATGTAAAATTTCCATTGAACATATTAAAAGGTGACTTAATCAAGAATCATTAAGAATCCATTGTTGACTTTAATGTTAAAGGCTCAGTTTGTGAGACTTGTGGTTGCTAAACTTATGAACAGAAAATAAAGAATTACCTGTTTTGACGATATCTAAAAGATGTCAGTAATATGTTGCAGAGGCAGCTACCGAAGTTCTCACGTTAACCAGCTATCCCTGTCTTATCTGTAATACTTCTTTGTCCTGCATGCAAGGATGAAGACGTAGCACTGCCCGTACAGTGTTTTCCAAACTCTTGTCTATGGTGTTGAAGAGTTAACGCAATGTTGGCTGAAGCTCTTGGCAAGCCACCATTATAATGATTGCCGCCACCAGCTTGCGTCAAGAATCCATGTTTGGCTGCAAACCAAAGAATGTGATACAAGTAGAAGCAAAACAAGAGTTAACACTGACATTGCTTTCCACCACTAAGGAAGCTTTTGGTGAGTAAAGGGAGACAGCTTGATGCTGAACTCACAAACCTTCCTCTAGACTGGTAAGGAGGGAACAGGGAGAAGGAGGAACCGTCCATGTTGTGGTGATATGTTGCCCTTCTTTGGAGTATAAATTAGACGTTGGATGGTCAGCGGTTATGCAGAATTTGAAGGTGCACAAATTTTACATTTTGCATATATTTAGTATCGTCTGCTTCAAACAAACAGTGTTTAATTTTGCATGACCATTTCAACCTCTGTTTATCTGCTAGAATAAAACAGGCAGGTTTTACTGTGCCTTTAAAACAGACTTCTGGTTTGATTGGCTGCACTGTATTATCCCTCATTTGGCGAAGCTACACTGCTGTAGGCTGAATTCGCTGTGTGCACAAAATGGCGTCTCTTAATTTCCGGTTTATGGTTGGTCTGCATCACTGTTTCCGGTTGTAGTAGTTGTGAGGAGAATTGAGCGAATCTGTGGAAAACAATAGCAATCATGAGTGTTTTTAAGATAAAGGAGAAACGACTGACGTATCAACGTCAAGAGAAGAAGACGCCTCTACATTGCTGTGTGCCTCGGTGTGCTAATTCTTCAAGGTACAACTCGGAGATTAGTTTTCATAGGTTTCCAGTGGATCCTGAGGTGCGGGCTCGGTGGCTTACACAGATTCGTAGGGACAACTTCAGCCCCCTTCAAAGTACTCGTGTCTGTAGTAGGCATTTCAACACAGGCGACTTTGTTGTGACGGCCGTGGGAAAGAGAAAACTCAACAAAGGAGCGGTGCCCTGTCTTTTTGCCTGGAACGATTACAGCATGCCCGCACCAAGGCTTAATGTTTGGCAACGTCGGCCGAGATGCCCTTCCCGGTGTTGGCAGCGTCTGACACCGACCAAGAGACGGAAGTGCAGATAGCGCCTGATCATGATTACAGCGTTACTCCGACGACCTCAGCAATGGCAGATGCTTTGGCAAACAAGAACGAAGCACTGAAGAGAAAAAGACAAGAGCTACAACACCAGCTTGAAGCTTCACAACTGCAGTCCCGTTTTGGGCTGCAACAGCTTGCAGGATTAGATGAAGACATTCGTTTTTCGTTGGTCCATGTTTTTTATGTGTCAGTCTCAGCAATGTACAGTTATCGATGTAACTGGAGACGTACATCTTGAAGCCCTTCTCACGCTTACTCCTGGGTGCTGTCGACGAAGCCTGAATGATGTGCTGAACATCACTGATGGTTACTTTTGGCAAGTCTTGAAGACATCGCGTGTAAAATGCCATTTTGCGTGCTGACCGGTGGAAAGCGGAAATGCTTGTGCGTACCAAACTTAGAACCGGAAACCGGAAATGTCGCCTTACACAACTAGCCAATAAGGTTTGAAAAAGGTTTATGCATGGACAAGAAGCCGTGTAGCCACACGGAACCGTTTGAACATTGTCACCAATCAGTGCCATTGCAATTTCTTATTCTAATTTTATGAATTTTATAATAATATTGTATAAAAACATGCTACCATGACCATAGGTGTGCTAATGCTAGTTAGCACTGCACGCTTACTCTATTTGTTTATGTTGGAGTGGAAGATTGCAGTGACTGAGGATCGATTACAGCACTTACTGCCTGCAGCAAATCTTTACATGCAAACTATTAATTAACTGTCAGTGCAGTGTGTGATAACTGATACAGAATCACAAAACATACAATCACAATCCTCAAGTTTATCAGCGTGTTCTTGCACCCAGATTAATGAAGGGTTTTAAAATTAATTAACAAGTAGAAATTACAGAGGAATGTCGTTCTTTCTTTGTGGGTTTATAAGGCATATTTCTCTAAACATGATCAACAACTCTTTCTTGCTTTTCTCAAAATGAAAAATAAAAACAATAGCAATTTTTTACTTGTAAATTTGGATTTAGAAAAGGACTGTGACATATGCCTTTTGTTGTCCTGTTGCTGTACTTCTGTTTGTTTTGTAATTTGCTCCTCCTCTCTCCGCCCTCTTTTCAGGCCCCTCACCGGTCCTTAGTTTGTAGCTCCGCCTCTTCCCAGGTCTTCCTCTTTATTTTCTTGTTCATTTATACTCCCTGTTGTTCCCTTTGTTCTGGCTTAGTGTTTTGCCTCCATGTCTGTTGTTTGTAACCCTGTTCCTAGTCATTTCTCAGTTTGCCTGTGTCTTTGGTTTTCTTTATTAAAGACTTGCATTTGCATCCTGCCTCCTTTTCTCACCCCACGTAACAGTGCAAGTCAGATACCACTATTTCATTTATTTAATCTCCAGCCATTAAGTTGTCCATTTTTCCAAGCTAAAAGTATATGTTTAATCATAACAGACCTCAGAACAGAAAATCACACAGACGCTTCGGAAAATAAATACAGTTATACATCTGAGCCTTTCCACCCCTTCCCTTTACTACAGCTTCCCTTCTTTTCAGGAGACTCACTTTCAGGGTTTTCAAGTGAATCTGCAGAGATATTTGAACACCTCCAAAGTGCAGTCTATCTGCTTTTCTCAGTGTTGAGTTTCTTGACAGTTACACGTTTTCCCAGACCCACAGTGTTGACTTGTCTTCAAATCAAATCACTTTTATTGTCACATCACATTTTCACAGGTGTGAAGGTGAGGGAAAAACTTAGGTGCGTAGTCCCTTACAGTACTTCAATACAAAAAATATACATTAGACAATAAATATATACAATACTAAGCACAAAATCTCTGTTTATCCTAATATTCAGTTTTATATGACAGTAATATAAAGTTATGAATAAAAACTATGATATATCCAGATTTACACATTTCCATATAGCACTATGGTAAGGCTGAGGTAGATGAGAGGTGCAGGGTATATACAGGGCACAGAATATTGAGATATAAATATATATATATATATATATATATATATATATATATATATATATATACTCATTAGATGGAGACAATGGAGTTTTGTAGCAAGAGTAAAGATGTTTGTTAGGAGTTTTAATCATTTCCTAAACCATATTTCCTCCATTGACTTTCTCCTTACTACTAATATCACTTAGGTAAAGGAAATTATCTGTATGAAGTTGCGGATTTGGAGGAAATGGCTAGAAATTAAACGAATGAATGGGTTTCAGACTTTCACATGTTTTTATATGACTTTGGTGTCTCTTGTTAAGACGCATCATGAGGAACTTTCTGGAAAACCTTATTAGCCGCCCTGAGGAAGTTCCTTATACTGAATATCCTACATATGCTGAGCACTCGATAGGAACCTCAAAAACCATATGGTGGGTGAGTTCAAATTACAGTATATTTGTACTTATTCGAATTTTCAGCATTTAAGAGTAATGCATTAGAAAATATATTTTATTAATTATGAGACACACGTTTAGTCAGATGTGTCCAAATTTCTGACTGTTAAAAATCAAGCTAATATTTAACAAAAAAATTGTATACCCTGGTCATTGCCATAGAAACCTGTGTTTTGTAGTAGCACTTTGTGAACATTGGATGGCGATGGTGGTCTTTCTCTAAAATCACTTCTCGACTGCGCCAGCCTCCAGTGTTCCAAAGCCAGACCCCATTAAATGTAGCTGGTGTGGTGAGAAAGCAGGGCAGTCTGGAGCCATGAAATGTAATTTAGTTCAGATCAGACACATCTTTGACCATCACCGATCGTTAATGCTTGCACCTAGCAAACATATCGGTATTATTACATTACAGCGTGTCCCAAGGTAATAAGCAGGTTTGTCAGTATTGTCCAGATTACACATGGTAATGCCATAGGCCTCAACGTTGGAGTAGATAGAATATAGAAGTATTCACTGATGGGTCAAAGCATTGTGACCACTCACAGATGAAGAAAACAACATTGATTATCTCGTATCAGCAGTGCTATCAAGGTCTGGCCTGACAGGTTAGATGCAAGAAAAATGGGCAGCTGTGAAGACCTGAAACAATGGCCAGACGACAAGGTCAGAGCTTTTCTGAACTGGCAAGGCTTGCTTGTGGGCTGCTTCCAGTCAGCAGTGGTGAATATCTGGTGACAGTGGTTCAAAGACAGACAAACCACAACTCATTGACGGGTATTGGGCTGTCATAGCTTATTGATGCAAAAGGTTAACAAAGGCTATCTGGTCTGGTCTGAACCAGCAGAAGAAAATTGTTTAAAGGATGGGTCAATTCCCACAGTGCACCTCACCGCATGTTGTAATGGACTGTGTTAATTCCTGTTCACCATTGAAAGCATCAATGGGAATATGAGTGTCGGAAGTGGACCACGGAGCAATGAAAGAAGGTCACCTGGTCAGAAGAGCCCTATTTTTTTTTTTACGTCACACAGACAGCCAGGTACATGTGTACTGTTTATCTGGGGAAGTGATGGCACCTGGATGCACTTTGCTACCTACATGAACATGGTATGTATATATAGTTGCTGTCCAATTAAAAGCATTTATCTCTATTTTTGCTAATTTTTACTTTTATGTCTCACTTAATCACATGAAGTGCTATTTACACTGTGTTGAAATTTCTTGAAGAATGGACCAACAGAAATGACCCAAAACTGCTTGAAAATGCGTCTGGTTCCATTGACTTCCATTCAAATTAAATGAGGTTTTTGGCATCGGCTGTAAAGTTGCCATTTTGCAGATACCTGTTTTTGTTTGGACAGCGACGATATGTATTATGCTCACTGATGATATTGGCCCTCCTTTAGCAGGAGAATACACCTTCCACACTGCACACCTTGTTTAAGAATGGTTGCCCTGGCCTACAAGTTCTGCAAGTCTCAATCCAATTCAGTCTCTATAGGATGTGCTGGTACAACAAGCTTGATCTGCAGTGGGTTCAGTTGCAGGATCTGGTGCTTATGCTTTGATGCCACACACAACAGGACACCTTCCATCAGTCCATGAATGATCTACAGAATGTTAGGCAGGTGGCCATAATGTGAGGCCAAAAATATCAGAATAGTAATTCATTCATTCATTCATTCATACATTCATTTTTTCATATGTCTATCCATTCATCTTCTAAACCGCTTGTCCGTCTGTGTTATGGGGGTGCTGGAGACCATCCCAGTGTTCATTGGGCGTAAGGAAGGAAACACCCTGGACAGGCCACCAGTCCACCGCAGGCCAGACGCTCAGACATATATACTCACTCACACCTAGCGGGGCAGTTTAGCATCTTCACTTTGCTTGTCTGCATGTCTTTGGACTCGGAGGAAACCCACACCGACACAGGGAGAACCCCAGGCCCCACTACCAGGAATCTAACTCAGGCCCTTGCTGTAAAATGGCAGCGCTACAGACTGCACCACCGTGCCACCCGTCAGTAGAATAGATTGAACTATATTTGGGTAATTGAAAGCTCCCTGCTTCTTGAGCATTCAACACCACCGGTATGAAAGAACTAGTCTTAAAATACAGTGAATGATTTTTGCTTCTGAATATGACCCAGAGCTGATGACTCCCTTGTAGAGTAATTCTGGAATGCATTCAGTGCTGTAATAACATCTAATTCAAACATCTAATTCAAACTGAAATCTTATCAATTCCTATCCATTGGAATGCTTTTCACTGGGCTAGTACGGTGCTGTAAATGGATTTCTTCCCATAGCATTATGTTACACCCTGGCCTTAAGTACTTTTGGGCACGCATAAATAATTGATTGTTCATTGAAAGGCGTGGATATGTGAAATCTTCATAGACTGCCCATGCTATTAAGAGCGCTCAGGGTGCTCAAGCTTTTGCACCTACGAAGAATAATACAGGTTCAGACTGAGTGCAACACAGTTATTTACCAAGGGAAAAAAATTTGAGCTTATTCATTTTATATTAGGCAGCATTCTGCAATGTGGAATAGCAGCTAAACAGACTCCAAATAAAATATCCACAAACACATCCGTCCCGCGCTGCAGCTATTTATTTGCTTACGAATTTTCGCTCGCAGGCCAACATGTTCTGTGAGGCCTTACACAGTAAATAATTTGTAAGTGCAATAAACACATTCAATTATCTGCTAATACTACTGTGCTGTAGCATATAAATAATTGATGGGAGCTTTACCAGCTAAATAACATTGCTCAGCCTGAATTCGGAGTGATTGTCTTCTGCGATGGAGTTGTATAGACGGTAATAGGGTGCTGGTGCGCTCCAAGGTTTCATGATCTTACAGGCCATTGGAGAAGCCTGCAGAGCACAGCATCCTCAACAGCTGAATGAACAGCACCTTGGACAGCTCTTAAAAAGTTGCATACTTGGCATGAGCATACAGAACGCGCCGTAATGTTCAACAAAGGTACAGTTTGCTTGATCTTAAAACCACTGCAGGCTGTAAAATGTGTCCTTGGTCTGGATCTCGGTCTAAGGATGTGAGCAAATATGGGAGACATCCCAAATAATATCATCCAGCCCATACATGATGGTTAAGCTACAATATCAGCCTGCTTTGAATGCATTGGTTTTGTAATGTCACAAAACAGGAACAACAAAAAAAGTTTTGCCCCGCCCATTCCTGCTGAAGGAGTGTGTCAGCCTAGACTACTTTCTGAATGAGGCAAAGAACTAGCCAGCCAATCAAAATTAGGGCTTATCTGTGTATGTCTTACAGGCACTGTATCAAAAATAGCCTGTTCAAAATGTGTCAAATTTGAAAATGAACTGATTAAAAAAATGTATGCAATGCAATGGAAGCTCTTTGGCCCTGTAGAAGAAACAAAGGCCTTAAAAAGGTCCGCTATGAGACTGAATTTTGAAGTTTTTATGTTATTATATGACTTGAAAACTAAATTGTAATGCATCTTCAACAGCTGAATGAACAACACCATGGACAGCACTTAAAGAAATTGCACAGCTTGCAAATGCAAGCCTTAGACAGTGCATCATAAAGTTCTCAAAGGTTCTGCTTACGTGGTGTTAAAAGCAGCAAAGATCATAAAATGTAGCTTTAGCCCGGATCTTGGTCTCTGGGGAGACCTTGGGTTTTTCCTACCATCAAATAACTTACAAACCACTAAAAAGTGCATCTCGCTAGATGTCACGTCCCAGCCGTCTTTGTTTTCAGGATTCTAATAGCGTTCTGGGTCTGGATTATAAGAGGGGGTATGCACCGGTGATGAATTGGGACTATTATGGGAGCGGTATATGTGTTTTCACTAAGTGCGCAGTATTTGGTGTGAAGTGTTAGTAGTACACATCCATCCGACCAATTAATGCAACGCATTCATGAGATGCAGTGGTGTCATAAATGGTAGTGGCATAACACGTAGTATGATCAGTGATGTTAGTAGAACCCTGGACAATCCATATCCAATGACCATAGTGGATCATACAGTTTATCACAGAGAACTACCCGCATGTGTACACCATTACTCTGCCGCTGTACAGTGAAACATATACTTGCCAGCCGTTGCCATGTTTGCTGTTGATGTGGTTCTACAAAAATTCACACAGATATCAAAACCCACAGAATGGGAATTTGTTGACCTGTTAGTGCTCCTTAAGGGTTGGAATTCCCGAGATTAGCTATGTGGGGTTATAAGCAGTGCAGTCCAAGTGTGTGTGCACATATCCATAGTTAAAGGCAAGGATACCATAGCCCTTAGAGTTATTAATGTAATAAACACCATAACAATAATTTTGTTGATGCAGGAAGTAATTTACAACATATGAACATATTTGTTCTAGAATTCTAGATTGAACACGGACGTTTGCATCTTGTAAAGTCTATATAACGTCTTTTTGACACACTGGAAACTGCCTGTTACACACTGGTCAGTCTATCACTCACACTCTCCGTCAGTAATGTATCTAGGACCTCCAGAAAGTGGCCTAAAGTGGTGGGTTAATCTGGTTCCACCTATTCAACATGACTGTGAGTTCCTTATTACTCGCATAGTTCACATATAAGCTTGATGCTTATACAATAGAAATGAACTACAATTACAGACCTGCCCTAACTCTGATCACTGGGCCGTTATCGAAGCCCCGGTGTTCTCCATGACCATATACACCTTTAAATAAGGATGGGTTTAAAGAGTTCTTGGGATCAGTCCAAAAGCCACATGTCCATAGATAAACACATTGAAAGAGGTGCGATGCTAAAAGTAAAGGAAATGTTCTTAGCCTGGGTATATGGTGCTAGCCAATAAAAACCATAGTGCATTGCAGTCTATTCATTAACTTTGATGTTCCTTGGCTCAAACTCAGACTGATTCTCCAAAGAGCACCAAAGTTCTAAGAAGCCTGGATGGAACTAGTTTAAGAACCAGGGCTATTTATGGTGAAAAGACCTAAGAAATGTTCTTAACGGAACCCAAAGTGGTTTGTCTACAGCATCCCTCCAAAGAACCCTTTTCGGCCTCTTAATTTTTAAGGGTGTAACCACCGTGTCTATAAAACTCTTCAAAATCAAGTTGACTAGAACTTTCTTTTAGGGGAACAATGTATGTGTCTGTGCTGTCCTCTGAAACTATGATGAATGAATCGTAGAACAGTGCAGCTCCCGATGTCCTTTTGATCCTTTCCTTGATGGAACAGTCACGCTTTGGCGCTGACAGCTGCCATATGACGTGCTGTGTTCGGAAACAATACGTTTTTTCTTTATTTCTTTTTTTAATGATAGACTTTCTTTTTTGTTAAAACAGTCATCGAGAGGCAGTTGACGTCTGCTTATATGCTAGGCATGGCAAAATTACCTTCAAAAGACCCTTTCAGTTTTATCATGACGTGGAGCACTTAATACATGGCGAATCACATTTTCCCCCCTAATAAAAGCCCATTTCCAAACCTGCTTCTGAGGCAGAATTTGAAAAGAAAAATGATAAAGACAGCCCAGACAGATAAAACTCATTTAAAGCATGGACATTCAGTTCCATAGATAACCAACGCATCTCCACTCCTTTGTGTTTCAGAAGTAAACCCAAGGAAGGGTGAAGTAGAGGAGAAATCTCTTCCTGACCAGAAAGAGTGGGAATTATTCATTTCTTCCATAGCAACTTGTAAGGGAGTGGTACTACAATGATTTGTCTGCTCAGTTAATCTTTAAGAAGAGGGAGGGAGTCAGATCTTTAGCAGCGACTTAACCGCTGAATAATTCAGCATTCTGTGGTTATGCTTTTCTCCGTTTATCGCTTTTGCTCCCTGACAACTGTCAGGTTTTGTCAGGGCTGTTTGTAGTCACTGCAGTGCTGCACTGTAAAGAGATCCCTTGATTTCTCTCCTCCACGTTACGCTAAGCCTCAATGAAAAACCCAACCTTTTACAAACAAGGCTTTAAGAAAGACTGCTATTCCCTCAACACCTCTAATGACGCCGCTTAATTTCAGCCTTTACTGCTCACGGCAGAAACCTGGAAAGCTCACCCATTCAGCCGCAGGTGTTATTACAGTACAAATAATCATATTCCGACTGTTTGCCTGGTTTTATTCCACTTTTCTGAATGTAAATCTTAACATAAGGTGCCACAACAGAGTGATTGTTGGACTTCACAATGACGTCTTGTTATTGTGAAGGCGGCTGTGTTAGTGTATAGACAGGACAGTCGGAGCTGGGAAGGGAGAAGATGCTGGCATGAGCTGAACGCAGAGTGAGCTAAAAAGCCCTGCTTTTGTATAGAAGACCGTGGCCTTCACTACCGCACAGCGCTTTGTGAATAAGCTGTGTGTAATCTTAAATAACAGCGAATCTTACCATGTTATAATATTAATAATAAAAATACACTTTTCTAAAACCCAAAGAAACATGACATTACATCAATACACAGTACAAAGCACTGGTGTACAGTAACTCAGTAAGTGTAATGTGTTAGTGTGCTGTAAGTAGTGTGTTGGTGTACAGTAACTCAGTAAGTGTAATGTGTTAGTGTACTGTAAGTAGTGTGTTGGTGTACAGTAACTCAGTAAGTGTAATGTGTAATGTTGTTAGTGTGTACTGTAAGTAGTGTGTTTAAGTAGTGGTTGGTGTACAGTAACTCAGTAAGTGTAATGTGTTAGTGTGCTGTAAGTGGTGTAATGGTGTAAGTAGTGTAGCGTGTTGGTGTACAGTAACTCAGTAAGTGTAATGTAACTGTACAGTAAGTAAGTGTGTTGTGTGTACAGTAACTCAGTAAAGTGTTGTGTTAGTGTACTGTAAGTGTGTGTTGGTGTAAGTAAGTAATGTGTGTTACTGTAAGTGTACAGTAACTCAGTAAGTGTAATGTGTTAGTGTTGTGTGTTATGTAGTGTGTTGGTGTATCTGTACTGAAGTGTTTCCATTCTGGGACTCCACAACATTTCCAACAAAAGTAGTATGAATTGAACCCACCAATCAGGGCACAGTAACTCAGTACTTAATGTGTTTGTTACTGTAAGTAGTGTGTTGGTGTACAGACCTGTCGGAGAGAGCTTGGGTTACACCCCGTAACTCAGCTTATGGAACCTGTGTCTCTCCTAAGTGTAGTGTTCTGTGCTTTTGATCATTTGAATAGACGTCAGTGTTAAACTAACTAATGAGCTTCTATTAAAGACTGGTGGACCTACACTTTTTTTAAGTAAGGGTCTTGTTCCAGAAATGATAACAGGACATTAGAGTCATAATAAATCAGGCTCCTGTTACTCTGTGTTGGTGTACAGTACTCAGTATGTGTTAGTACTGTAAGTTTGTGAAGGTACAAGTGTAATGTACTGTAAGTAGCGTGTGTGTACAGTAACTCAGTAAGTGTGATGTGTTAGTGTACTGTAAGTAGTGTGTTGGGTGTACGGACTCCAGTAAGTGTGATGTGTTAGTGTACTGTAAGTAGTGTGTTGGTGTACAGTAACTCAGTAAGTGTAATGTGTTAGTGTACTGTAAGTAGTGTGTTGGTGTACGGTAACTCAGTAAGTGTAGTGTGTTAGTGTTGTGTGTTGTGTAGTGTGTTGGTGTATCTGTACTGAAGTGTTTCCATTCTGGGACTTTTACCTTGGGGCACACATCTCTACTTTAACTGTTGGCAGAGAGACTTGGTTCTACATGGAACCTTTCTCCTTCAGTGTTTCTTCATCCATTTGAATAGGAAACAACTAATGTGCTCCTATTAAAGCAGGTGGACCTACACTGAAACAATCATATCCAGACAGCGCAGGACATTAGGTCAGCCTGAATGGCTCCTGTTACTCTCCATACTTAAGTACATTTGAAGGTACATACTTTAGAACTTTACTCCAGTGGAGGTCTAAACGGAGGGACTTCTACTTTTACTGGAGGAATATTTTACCTTGGGGATCTCTACTTTAACTCAACTACATGGTTTGTGTACTTCATCCATCAAACAGTAAAGCAGTGGGAAACAAATAAAGACAGCGCAGGGTCAGCCTGAATGGAGGAGTAGATTAAGCCTGGAGAAACATTCTATACCAATATAAGGGTCTGTCCAGGAATGTTTACATTATATGGATTTTCTTTCAACTTTAAAAAGGTCCTTTGCACACTCATCTCATTTGCCGCTTTTTAAACTCCACACTTTCTTGTTTTTTTGTGTATTTTGTGGATAGTAAGTGCAAATAACCTTTTCCCATATATTCATTTTGCTTGACGAGCCACAAGAGACGTGTTCACTTTGCTAACTTTCTCAAAAGCTATCCCTGAGTAAGCAAGATAAACTGTAACAGTACCACGTTTTAGATGCGCCTGAAGCAGATGTTACAATAAAAAACAAAAGTTTATACGACTAAATAGAGGAACTACTTCTAATATGTTTATGAAGCCCCCGCTGGGCCTGCTTTACGAACTGCTGCTTCAGTGAACCATCAATTGAAAGACTCATTGAGGAACCAAAATTGGTCCTTCTTTATGGCATTGTAAAAAGCACCCCCGTTTGGCCCCTTCAAGTTTGAGAATGTAAACCAGTATAAAGGTTCTCAAGTAACAACAGCAAGATAGTGATTGTTAATGTGGTGATAAATGTGGGGCTTGAAATTATGACAAAACATTTAATGCCATAGATTATAATCAAACCACCTGCACTTTTCAGTCACGGTTCCTAAGCTGAAAAAGTTTTGGACTAAACTTTGTGGAGGAACAAAACTCACAGAGTGGTCCTGACTGTAGAGTAAGCAAACTGTAGTTGTAATGTGGTTTTAATATGATGTTAAAGATAAAAAATCATAATTTAAATCCTGACAGTCATGTTGG
This sequence comes from Prochilodus magdalenae, assembly GCA_024036415.1. NCBI lineage: Eukaryota > Metazoa > Chordata > Actinopteri > Characiformes > Prochilodontidae > Prochilodus > Prochilodus magdalenae. The sequence goes on along the minus strand of JAMWET010004036.1, from coordinate 364,529 downwards.
TAATTCGGTCAGATTAAACAGAGCTGGATATAGTGCTCATTTTTTTGTAATGACAGCAAATATTGTTTACATTTCCGAATAATTCAGACCTTGTAATGTACACAGAGTCAATCAGTGTGGATATTTGCGAAATGGTAAAGAAACTATGTTCAGACTGCCAGTACAAATACCACTTTTGGCATATCCAGATTGTATTCAGATTGATTTTTGATAAATTTGGATGAGGCCAATTATTCCTTTAGGAGAGAGATTTGGGACACGGGAAGTGAAACACCCACATACACACACTACTGAACACACACACTAGGGGGCAGCGAGCACACTTCCCTGGAGCAGTGGGCAGCCCTACCCACAGCGCCCAGGGAGCATTTCGGGGTTAGGTGCCTTGCTCAGGGGCACTTCCGTCATTACTGCTAGTTGAGGGAATCAGACAGTCAACCCTCCAGTTACAAGTCTGGTGACCGGTAACCTCCAGCCAACGACTGCCCCAAACAAGCCAAACTGGAGCACAAGGCAGGTCAAAAGCATGTCAGAAGTGAGATAAGTGATAATCTGGACAGCATAAAACAAGTATGATCCAAACCACATACCGACTCACAGCGGGAACCCGGAGTTATCATGTCTACAACACAAACAAAAACATTTCATTTACTATCCAAAACAAGTGAACTACAAATGCCTTATGCTCTTTAATATGGAGTTTTCATGATAAAATGATGGAAAGTCTGAAAACAAATTGTTTTACAATGCCCTGTATCATAAACGGATTCAAATAAATGGACTTAAATACATTTTAAGCCAAAACCTAATCACAAATCTTTAATTAAGGAATGTGACATCAGGCCACATATATCTCCACTGCATATATCCCCAACTTTCTGGCGCTTTTAAAGGTGGACCTCTGGTTCCTATCACCAACACTGAAGAATTCTGACATGGCAAGTTTTTCAAGTTCCTGGGAGAAACTCACTCAAGGCTACGGTCCACCACGACGCAGCTGAATATGCTGAAATCGGCCAAACCAGCTAAAATCCAAGCATTTCCATATGGTCTCTTTACTTATAAAACTCCACATGGCCTGCCTCTTAACTACCTGGTTGGGCATCTGTCTCTATATGTCCCTTCGTGTACCTGATGGTCACACTGTTTGGGGCTGCTTCTTTTTAAATAGACCTCTATGGGTGGTTGACCATTTAGTGTAGTAGCTCCTAAATCATGGCATACTCTACCCAAGTCTATTCAGTATGTGTCCAGGTGCACTGCTGGTAATACTAGGAGCACTATTACACAATGCCTGTGATCTTCTGTAGCCGCTCTGATTTCGGTCTACCTGAGACTATATCATGGGCATATCCACCCTTCTGATAAATTCAGTAAAAAATTAAACCATTGATCAAGTGTCCAGAGATTTACCAGGATGAGGTGGCAATCCCAACAGCAGGGGAAATGGGACAGGGCAGAAGGAGAATACCTGTTTCTTGGGTGGGAACTAAATGCTAAAGTTATCAGTTTTGCCTGGGAGAAAAAAAACAGATCAGCATTACAGATCAGTCAGTTTATAACAGGGGTTCTACTAGCGGCCCACCAGACAACTAAAATCAACTTTTCCTTTTTCCAACAATTTCCTTTTTTTTGTTTCCTAAGTGCTGACACCGAAAACTTGAGGAGTGGGGCATGAAAACAATCACATTGTCCATTTGGGTCCAGTCACAGGCACCAAGATTTGCAGGGGGACTGTGATTTAGAGTGTGTCCACTGAAATCGCTCCATTGACTCTTGTGGTGTCTCTTTAGTTTTGAGGGTTTTTACAGGGAGGGCTGTTAATCAGTTTCAGCTGCTTTGGTGTTAATGAAATTAACAACAGGTGCACTAGAGGAGCAACAATGACACCACCCCCAGAACAAGAATGGTTTAAAAGGTGGAGGTCATGGACATTTTGTCCTGCCTCATCTTTTCCGACTGATTATCCACTAGTTTTGTAGTTGGCTTGGATCAGCGTCACTATCAGTACCATGGTGCGGTACCTGGACCCTACAGTGTTTGCACAGGTAGTCCAACTACTGAAGGATGGCACATCAATACGTGCCATTGCCAGAAGGTTTCCACTACCTGCTCCTTTGTGAATGAGCACTGCCAGAGCCCTACAAAATGAACTCCAGCAGGCCACTGCTGTGAATGTGTCTGACCAAACGATCAAAAACAGGCAATATGAGGGCGGCCTGAGGGCCCCACATCCTGTAATGGGCCCTGTGCTCACTGCCCAGTACCGTAGAGCTTGATCGGCATTTGCCATAGAACACTGGAATTTGCAGCTCCGCCACTGGCACCCTGCTCTCTTCACAAACGAGAGCAGGTTTACCTGAGCACAAGTGACACACGTGACAGGGTCTGGAGACGGCAGGGTAAACATCATTCAGCATGACCGGTTTGATGGTGGGTCAGTGATGATCTGGGGAGGCATATTCCTGGAAGGATGCACAGACCTCTACAGGCTAGACAACAGCACCCTGACTCCTTATAGGTATCAGGATAAAATCCTTGGTCCTTGGCAGACGCTTTGCTGGTGCAGTGGGTCCTGGGTTCCTCCTGGTGCACAACAATGCCCGGCCTCATGTGGCGAGAGTATGCAGGCAGTTCTTGGAGGATAAAGGAACTGATACCATTGACTGCTCCCCCGCTCGCCTGACCTAAATCCAATAGAACACCTCTGGGACATTATGTTTTGGTCCATCCGACGCCACCAGGTTACATTTCAGACTGTCCAGGAGCTCAGTAAAAACAGATCCAGATCTGGGAGGAAATCCCCCAGGACACCATCCGTCTTCTCATTAGGAGCATGCCCCATCGTTGTCAGGCATGCATACAAGCACGTGGAGGCCATACAAACTACTGAGTACCATTTTGAGTTGCTGAAATGGAATGTCAGTTAAAGGGACGAGTCTGCTGCATCATTTTCAGGGTGTCTTTGAATTAAACCCTCTGTAGGGTGATCATTTTCATTTCCATCAAACCATGTGGCATCCTTTAGTTTTTAACACATTACCCAGACCATATGAGTTTTTTTCCCCCATTGTATCTTTATCTACTTTCATTATATCTTTTTCTACTTTATATATTTTACATAATATAATTATATTTGATTTTACACTAATATGGTTGTATATGATGTAGTAGCACAAACTACCAAGTACAGGTCCACGGACCACTAGAGGATGCCTCCCATTGGTGGTTTACAGCCCACCGGTTCAGAGACCCTGGTCTATAACACCTAATAAATAGAACAGTTTGCTCTTGTCTATATCTAAATATCATAAAGGGGCATTACTCTACTGCACTGTTTCCTGTTTTAGAAGGCTGAATTAGCTGCCCCCTTGGGCTGTGTGGAAAACGAGTGAGAATCTGTGGAAGGTGGTCTGCTTCTCAGTACTACAGCTATCTGTTTGATTGTGCTGGGCATGGTAAATGATGAGAGGGAACAATTTTAATGATGTCTATGTTGAATAAAATCAAACTTGTCCTTTACCAGCAGCCTGTAATGCCAGCTGTATACGAGCAGGCCTTTGCTGAGAGATAGCGTGAATGAAACCCAATAACTGACAGAGCTGCTGCCAATAACGGTGCATCTTACAGCAGCAGATTAAAGTGTGTTTTAACCCAGACTATTATTTCCCAGGTTGGTACCATATACCACATTGTGGAGCCTACTTTACAGCTTATGTGAAGTGTAGAAGGCCAGCTGGGAATTATTTCAGATAAATGCACATGTGATCAATACACAATACGCTGGGTAAATGAAAAAGGTGCACTAGTTTATCAAACAAATCTCTTTTAAATGTGAAAAAGAGTCATTAAATGTGAAAAGCAATAATGTCTGCTGTATAAAGACACTGCTGTAGTGTCTAATATTTGCTATACTGTTTTATAGCAACATGGAATTTAATTTATTTAATGAACCATTTTTCTTTTAATTCACAAAGTCTGTCCAGACTGAGCCAAACACTCAGCGGTAGATGGATTTTAAGGGCATATTTTGTGCATATTTTAAGCATTATTACTGTGGTAATTCAACCTTCTGAAAACCCCACCAGGCAAAAGCTGGTTACACAAACCCAATCAAACATCTGTCACAATGTAGAAGCGATGCTGGTTCAGGTATGAAAGCTGGGAAATAAACCTAGTTATTACTTTTGTCTTTATGATGTCAGCACGTTTATATACAGTATATCCTCATATTCAGCCTAGAGCAGTTTAGCCCCGCCCACTTACACTGTAGTTGTGGGTTTCAGCCTGGACTGCTGTTTGAATGAGGTGCAGTATCACATAGCCAAAGTAAGCAAAGGTCAGTAGGGCTGCAGCTGTCCGTTCTACAAAGTAAAATATTTTTATTTAACAGAGAGTGATATTAAATACACAAGAGGAAGAAAAAGACGTATTACATTCAGGGTTAGGTACATTTATTTGTTGTGCCGGAGAGCTGTCCTACAACTGCCACCTTTACTATAGCTGTCAGATTAGACTGAATATACCTCTACTGTCTTGGTGCAGTTTAAACTCCAACCGATACTTACTGCTAATCACCTGATAGTTTGATTTCAGAGGTAAGTTACGCATCACTCTGAGGGACTTGGTGGGTGTGTGTGTTATCCATAACCCATATTCTTAATAATAACACAAATGCAAATGTTGGAGCCATTTATTGTGTGTTTTTTTATTAATATTTTGTAACAGAATTTGAGTTATATTTCTAATGTACAGATATTTGAAGCTTTGGCATTTGAGTGATATAAGAACTCAGACATGTATTGGTTTTTGTTTGTGATGCCATCTGATTGGCTTCTGAGTTTGTTATAAAAGGCGTGGGCACACGTAGAAGGCAGAAGCCTCGAGCCAAGGAGCATCACAGTCTTTTGACGGTCACGTTATTTAATTTTAATTCAAGAATTCATCTTTTGTTTTTTATTATTTGAAGTTTAGAGTAAAGATACAAACTAGAAGAAAAGTTTGGATTCAAGATTTTTTATTTATTTATACCTGTGGCATGTAAAAGAATTTCGAGGTTCGAGGCTAGCGAGTTAGCAAAGCTTGGCTAACTTGGTGACATCATGAGTAGCTACCATGTTAATGTATTTTCCTCACTATCAAAAATTAGCTATGATTAACATTCATTCTTTACAGGTCTTCATCTGAACTAGCAGTTGTGTTGATTTGTGTTAAATGCTAACGTTAGTGTTACCTTGTGTTGGGTCTGGACTGTATGTGTTCTGCTGCGAAGCTGAAGCACTGACGCTGGATTACTGTGTCTTAGCATAATAATAAACATACGGTACAGAGCTTTCGTTTTAGTTTGAAATGGTCCCAAACTTTAGACACTTTCTGTTGTTTCCTCTGGCTTTTTGAGGAATTGGATCAGCTTTGAACAGAGGTCTGCTCTCCTGCTTGCTCCTGGTGAAATTTGTCCTGCTCCCAGCCGCTACTCAGACGTTTCGGGCCACTACCGTCAGCAGTCCTGCATGAGGTTCTGTATTTATATGACTTAAATGAATGTTGTATGTCAGACTTGCCCTTAGGTGGCTTAATCGTGGTCTGTTAGCCTTTCATAAGAGCACTTTCCTCAGCTGAAGCCAACTGACCTCCATTTCTATAGCCACCCGGTGGTGCAGTGGACAGCACTGTCGCCTCACAGGAAGAAAAACCATGGCCATGAAAACCGAGGCGACAGTGCTATCCAAGGTCATCCATGGTCTTTTCTGAGAGGAGTTTGCATGTTCTTTAGATGCACCAGTTTCTCCCCACAGTCCAAAAGCATGCAGTCAGTTGAATTTGAGATGCTAAATTGCCCCTCGGTATGACTATGTGTGTGTCTACCCTGTGGTGGACTGGCGGCCTATCCAGGGTGTTTCCTGTCAGTGAGCGCTGGGACACCAGCACTTCCCATGCCCTGAAGGATAAGGCGGCTTAGAAGATGAGTGAATGAGTGTAATATAATATCTGTCTGTCTGTCTGTCTGTATATATGTCTATCTATCTATCTATCTATCTATCTATCTATCTATCTATCTATCTATCTATCTATCTATCTATCTATCTACCTATCTATCTGGGCGTTGTGTGTGCTGTCTGTCAGCTTGTCTATCTATCTATCTATCTATCTGTCTATCTATCTGTCTATCTATCTATCTATCTATCTATCTATCTATCTATCTATCTATCTATCTATCTATCTATCTATCTATCTATCTATCTATCTATCTAGTGGTTGTGCTATCTATCTATCTATCTATCTATCTATCTATCTATCTATCTGGTGGTTGTGTGTGCTGTCTGTCTGCTTGTCTGTCTATCTATCTATCTATCTATCTATCTATCTATCTATCTATCTATCTATCTATCTATCTATCTATCTATCTATCTATCTATCTATCTAGTGGTTGTGTGTGCTGTCTATCTATCTATCTATCTATCTATCTATCTATCTATCTATCTATCTATCTATCTATCTATCTATCTATCTATCTATCTATCTATCTGGTAGTTGTGTGTGCTGTCTGTCTGCTTGTCTGTCTATCTATCTATCTATCTATCTATCTATCTATCTATCTATCTATCTATCTATCTATCTATCTATCTATCTATCTATCTATCTATCTACCTGGTGGATGTGTGTGCTGTCTGTCTGCTTGTCTATCTATCAATCTATCTATCTATCTATCTATCTATCTATCTATCTATCTATCTATCTATCTATCTATCTATCTATCTATCTACCTGGTGGATGTGTGTGCTGTCTGTCTGCTTGTCTATCTATCTATCTATCTATCTATCTATCTATCTATCTATCTATCTATCTATCTATCTGGTAGTTGTGTGTGCTGTCTGTCTGCTTGTCCGTCTATCTATCTATCTATCTATCTATCTATCTATCTATCTATCTATCTATCTATCTATCTGGTGGTTGTGTGTGCTGTCTGTCTGTCTGTCTGTCTATCTATCTATCTATCTATCTATCTATCTATCTATCTATCTATCTATCTATCTATCTATATGGTGGTTGTGTGTGTTGTCTCGCTCCTGCACTCACTGGATTAAACTGCCCGTTTCCAAGCATGCAAGCATGTCATGGAAATTTAGTTCTGCTCCGCAGGATACTCTGGTGGGACCTGTGATCCTGTAGTAATGCAGACTCCCACTTTAGAGGTCACATGCACTCATGAGTTTTAAAGGCAGAGAAACCAAAACCATGGTGCATCTCCTACAGGTGGGCCATTGTTGCTTCTACAGAGTGAGCCTGTCAGAAGCCCCATCCAGATGATGAGTCCCAAACTTGTGTAACATTTTAAAAGGCTGGTTATATGTTAGCTTCCGTGGCTAATGTATAAAACAACTAGATGGCTAACAGTACTGCTAGAATGTCAAAATTCATGTCTGTATTTATTAGCCTCCACATCAGTGGCGCAGTAGATTTCTTTATCCCTGTGGGGGGCATTACTAATGATTGTGTATTGTGGGAGAACAGTGAACACGGAAAGGATCCCAAATTGTGAATTCCTGTCAAAGCGAAAAGGCTGGTAGATGCTATACTGAATACAGATCATTGCATAACATGACAAACAACATATTAGATGCTAGTTTCACGATCAGAGATAGCAATGCTGCATTATGCCACTTTTATCTACCCCTTTGGAAAAAGGGAGAGGAGAAGTTCGACAAGTGTGGTACACCAGACACACATGAAAACAAGCTTATCTGATTCATAACTGTATGTGTCTTTAGCAGTTTGGTGGCTGTTTTGAAGGCTCCCAGAGGAGCCGGAGCCAGCTGGTGCCTTCGGACGCTTTCTCCAGCTTTCGCCTGCGCTTGAGCATGTGTGCATGTGTATGCATGTGTATGTATGCCGAACAGTAATCTTGTTCAGATGGCTGGGAAACGTCGTGTTTGAACAAAGACTTTGGTCGGCGAGGGAAAAGCTCCCTGGTGGATGAGCGTGCGATTAAAGTTCCTCTCTCTCTCTGATCTCTCGCGGGCGATCAGGGGGGAATACGCTTATACTGAAGAAAGGGAACGGGGGGTGACTTTTGGCGTGGGGCAGAGAGGAAAGAACAGACAGTAAAGGGAAAGAGAGGCCCAGTAGTGAGGTTTTTCTGTCGAGCCTGAAAGTGTTGCCAAGTCCCACTGGAGCCGTAACGCTGCGGCTGTGTTTCTGAGCTACGAGGCTACAGCGTGTTCGGTTAGAGTGCCTTGGTGAGACATTAGTCGAACTACAGTATATCAGGACGGAAACCTACTTAAAATATAATTTAAAGATTTAAATCCTGCAGGTACAACAAAGTGGCAGGTTTCAAAAACCGTCATGGACGTCAAGGGAAAGTACTCGATGTGCATTACATGGCCAAAAGTATGAGGACACCATCCCACCTGAGCTTCTCCTCTCCAGAATCATCAATGTTTATGAGACTTCATGTTTATGAAGTGCAGTCATGCTGGAACAGGAAAAGGGTCTTCCCCAAATTATCACCACCAAGGCATGAAATCATTTCTCTTATGCTGTAGCATTAATGTTACCCCTCACTGGAACTGAGGGTCATGAAAAACAGCCCCAGACCGTTATCCCTCCTCCATCAAACTTTACTGTTGGTGCTGTAGTGTTCTTAGGCTTGTGTGCAGCTGCTCAGCCCAGGAAGCCTATTTCATGAAGCTCCCTACAGACGGTTCTCGTGCTGATGTTGCTTTCCGAGGCAGTTTCGAGCTCTGCTGTGAGTGGTGCTTCGGAGGACAGGCGATTCTTTCACAGTATGCGGCTCAGCATTCGATCGCCCCACTCTGTGACTTCGCATGGGCTAGGCTTCATAGCTCAGCTGTTGTTGCTTCTTCTCCCATTTCAAAATGTTACCACTTACAGTTGACGGGGGCAGACCTAGCAGGACTAGTGGCGTGGTGGTGTGTTATAACCGTGCCATGTTTGAAGTCAGGCTCTTCAGTGAGATCCATTCTACTGCCCGCGTTTGTCTATGGAGAATGACACACATGATTATATCCTTGATTTTATGTACCTGATAGAAACGGCTGAGGCTGAGAGCCCTAAACCCACTGGTTAGAAAGGGTGTCCACATATTTTGGCCATATATTACACTTCAGTTCAGTCGAACAGAGCCATTTAGGGCTGGCCAGTTTGGCCATATTTATCATCTTGTGATCAATTACCTCACAGTTTGTTTTTCTGGGTGTGTTGTGGATATGGTCAGCTCTTAAACACTTTCTAGCTTGGTGCTTCATCAAAGGAAGGTGTAATTCGTCCAGTTTGATTGGATTTGGCCCAGCACAGTATATGATACATGGAACACAAATCAATGGGTTCATGATTTTTGATAGCAAATTGATTTTTCCAACTTATAAGATGCAGGAAAATACATTATTTAACGTATTATACATGCTGTAGGATGACAAAGTTTAGGCAGTCTTTTCAACATTTTAATCACCAAGATTAGTGTTTTATTTTTGTACAATGAAAAAAATGGAAAGGAGAGCCATACATATACAGGGGTTGGACAATGAAACTGAAACACCTGTCATTTTAGTGTGGGAGGTCTCATGGCTAAATTGGACCAGCCTGGTGGCCAGTCTTCATTAATTGCACATTGCACCAGTAAGAGCAGAGTGTGAAGGTTCAGTTAGCAGGTAAGAGCACAGTTCTGCTCAAAATACTGCAATGCACACAACATTATGGGTGACATACCAGAGTTCAGAAGAGGACACATTGTTGGTGCACGTCTTGCTGGCGCATCTGTGACCAAGACAGCAAGTCTTTGTGATGTATCAAGAGCCACGGTATCCAGGGTAATGTCAGCATACCACCAAGAAGGACGAACCTCCACCAGCATCACGTAGTGACCTGGCCACTATCCTGCAAGAAGAATGGCTTAAAATCCCTCTGACCACTGTGCAGGACGCAGTATATGTCATTCCCAAGACGAACTGACGCTGTATTGGCCGCAAAAGGAGGCCCTACACCATACTAATAAATGATTGTGGTCTAAAACCAGGTGTTTCAGTTTCATTGTCCAACCCCTGTATAATAAACATAAATAAATTACATTACCTGTAAGTCTGGTACTTGCCTGGCTTTGCATTGACATTGTCATATTATTATTATTATTATTTTTGGTTTGGTTTATGTTAAAAAATGTTATTATTATTTATTATTATTATTATTATTCATAATAATAATATGTTCTGTTATCTATTTTATCATACTTTATATGGTGTTTTAGGTGTTTGGTAGATTATTATTTCATTATCAGTTAGGCATTGAATCAAAAACATAATTTACAAACTCATAATTATAGAATAGAACTACCCCCATAATATATATAAAAACATTAGACATAATATTTCACTTTGAATGAAGTAGCTTTGTGTTAAGAAATGCCCTTGGAGGATGGAGGATGTACCTTTTCAGGTCAGAGTGTGCGGTGTTTGTGCAGTAATACCTTTGTACCTAACAGTTCAGCTGCTTTTTCTAATTAGTTTTAATTGAGGTTAATGAAGTCTCTCTACATTAAAGGTGTGAATTATTCATTTCTGTGCCTAAAATTTACACAATGGGCTTTAAATGGCTTCACAGATATAATATACATTGTGTTGGTCTTTCCCACCCTGTAGTTTCTCCAAAGGGACTAATCCTATTTCCCTCAAACTTACTCTTGTGGTCTGATTCAAATAAACACCAGAAATCCAACTTTCTCCAAATAATGCTCCATCAAGTCTCTAATCTATTTCCAGAGGTAACACGATTGTGTATTTCTTGTTGTTGGGAGAGCCACGAGAGAGAAGTTTCCTGTCTTGCTGCTCATCAGTGGAAATGTAGGAAAATGATTTTGATGGCCAGCATAACAGGATGCATTTTGTATTTATTCTGTGTATAATATATCCCAAGCAGCGTGAAACACAAAAACACATTACCTCTCAAAATAGGAGAGTGGATTTCCTGGCACTTTATAAAGGTTCATTTGTGAATCCAGTGGTTTATTATAAACAGTTATACGACTTCTACAGTTAAAACTTCTTAGTCAAATCCTGTTTCCAAAGCGCTAGTATTCCAGAGCTCATCTGTAATTTCTAATACATTAACTGGGCATGAGTTTTATTATTCAGGACATTTGAAGGAAATAGGATTAGCTAGAGAAAACGTTTGAGACCTATAACGGACTATTAGCTGTGAAATTGTTTTGAACCCCTGGTGTAGCTTGATATCTAAGAATCAGAATTCATTCATTTACAAATTTCCACGAATGTAGAAGAATTACATTAAAGCCAAATATGCAAAACACTTTTCAAACCTGCTGGAAAGAACTATTGGATAATCTGAACCAAAGTCATATATCAGCCAATAAATGAACCTGTTACAGCCACTTATTCGCACAGAGCTAGTTGATTTATTGTAAATGTTATTCCCTTATTGTTATAATTATAAGTAAATAAAGAGTAAACCAATATTCCGGTTCTCTTTAATGTATTTATTGATAAATCAGAGTTTAGTCACTTGAACCCAAATTGCATTTATTATTTAATTTGCATCCTAATAATGCAGAAGTATTACATTTATAACTAAAAAAATAATTGGAGCATTTTAAAGCTTACACAGACTGAAGTGTTTAGGTTTTTGCTTGCCTGCTTTCATGGAGATGTACAACAGGGCCAAGCAAGGTCCAGGTGTGTGCTCACGGAATGATCCTAGAGCATTTTGTGTCAGTGGGTTCAGGGAAACTGATAGTACATGGTAACCGATGGTGTGCTACAGATGTCGTGCACCAACAGCAGGTTGAAAAAGGCTGATGTGCTCTTTTAAAAAGGCGTCCACTGAAAGACTCTTCAAGGAATCAAAAGTGGTTATTCCATGGCATCATGGTTCAACAGAAAGAGTGCATCTCTCTTCCTCTCTCTCTCTCTCTCTCTCTCTCTCTCTACCTTTCTCTCTCTCTCTCTCTCTCTCTCTCTCTCTCTCTCTCTCTCTCTCTCTCTCTCTCTCTACCTTTC
>JAMWET010004036.1:337500-347500 GCA_024036415.1 Prochilodus magdalenae | reverse complement strand
ACCTACCAAAAATCCTGCTTGTCCTGCCTTTAAGGAGCCTAACATCACACCGACATTCCCTTTGTGACCGCTTGGTTCTCACTGCTCACACAGAGAGTGGAGGAGATTTATGGCATGCAGTGAAACTTAGGAAAAGTGATAACACAGTGTGGTTGGAAACTCAACCAACAGCAAAACCAGAAACGGATGTGCAATGGATGTGTCAGTGGGGTATAAAGGTTTTGGTGACTTGGATTGCTCCTGTTAGCTAAAGTTTTATTGAATAGCAAAAAAAAAAAAAAAAAAATACACCAGATGTAAACATACAGGTGCTGGTCATAAAATTAGAATATCATAAAAAAGCTGATTTATTTCAGTAATTCCATTCAAAAAGTGAAACTTGTATATTATATACACACAGATTGATATATTTCAAGTGTTTATTTCTTTTCATTTTGATGATTATAACTGACAACTAATGAAAACCCCAAATTCAGTATCTCAGAACATTAGAATATCACTTAAGACCAATACAAAAAGGATTTTTAGAAATGCTGGCCAACTGAAAAGTATTAGCATATACAGCACTCAGTACTTAGTTGGGGCTCCTTTTGCCTGGATTACTGCAGAAATGCGGCGTGGCATGGAGATCAGTCTGTGGCACTGCTCAGGTGTTATGAGAGCCCCGGTTGCTCTGATAGTGGCCTTCAGCTCTTCTGCATTACTGGGTCTGGCGTATCGCATCTTCCTCTTCACAACACCCCATAGATTTTCTATGGGGTTAAGGTCAGGCGTGTTTGCTGACTCCAGCTGCAGTCCACTCTTTGTGAATCTCCCCCACATTTTTGAATGGGTTTGGTTCCACACTCCTCTCCAGGGTGCGGTTATCCCTATTGCTTGTACACTTTTTTCTACCACATCTTTTCCTTCCCTTCACCTCTCTATTAATGTGCTTGGACACAGAGCCTCTTTAGCAGTGACCTTTTGTGTCTTGCCCTCCTTGTGCAAGGTGTCAATGGTCTTCTTTTGGACACCTGTCAAGTCAGCAGTCTTCCCCATGATTGTGTAGCCTACAGAACTAGACTGAGAGACCATTTAAAGGCCTTTGCAGGTGTTTTGAGTTAATTAGCTGATTAGAGTGTGGCACCAGGTGTCTTCAATACTGAACCTTTTCACAATATTCTAATGTTCTGAGATACTGAATTTGGGGTTTTCATTAGTTGTCAGTTATAATCATCAAAATTAGAGAGAATCTAACCAGCCTTTTTTATTTTACAGTTATACAGTAAAGACAGCTGGCAAAAACAAGAGCCATTCAGTCACAATCAGTCAGTTTGGCCATTTTAAAACCCCAGGATTAAAAAACATACCATGTGGAAGTTGGGCCACATCTGGCAAAGCTATGGTGCTGCTTGGGCACTGTGACCACCAGCTGTAGCAATGTTGAGTACTGGCTTACTGCATGTTAGCCAAAAAAGTCCCACATATATAAAGACACGTGCTCCAAAACAGATCTGGTCCAGTTCCAGCACAAATATAGGAAAGGTGTCTACTTACTTAAGGTATGACCCTAATCTGGTGCGTCAGTGGCCCACATCTTGAACCAGGAGCACTAATGAAGTCAGTATTGTTCCTCTGGGTGACAATACACATGTACGAAAATCCCCATAGTCTAATAAATGTCTGTGATATTTGACTATACTCCCCTTTCCATATAAACTGGGTGGTCCAAATTTTGGGTAACACTTCCGTAAGCATTTCCCAACCAACCACCAAGACTGATGCCTCTTACCCCGCTCACACAAACAGTTTTAGAGTCAGAGAAAGTTAGCAAGCTAAAGCTAATCAGCATAGCCCAAAGCTAGCGAGTTTGTTTGCCTGTCTGTTGCTGCCTGTTACCTGTTTATTTATCTATATACAAACATTGTTAATTCATCCCTGCTTCATTCACAAGTCATCCTTCTATTTGTTTGTCTATCCATTTGCCTGTACTTCTATTCATCCATTCCTTTGCACATTGCGTTATCCTTCTGTTTGCTCAGTCGTCCGCCCATCTGCACATCTGTTTGTACTTTTTATGTCAAGTTAGCATCACATAAAAGCTGGATGATGATTTTTGTTCTGTATGAGTGGCTGAGCAGGCTAGGAACGTTGGGCAGAGAGCTGTCAATCAAGTTGCTCATTAGCCACACCTACACAATTCTCTAATAGCACTGCTCAGCTGTTTTTGGAGCCATGTTTTATCATAATTATATCTTATATTTTTATCTTTTATTCAAGCTCTGCTGGATGTGCTGGATGTTTAATGTAATTCTTAGGTTTACTATAAAAACATTAATATTTTACTCCAGGAACTATAAGACTATAAGTGCTGCAAGACAACGCTGAGTTAAAGCATTATATTTTATCAATGTAGAAACTGTGTGCATTTGAATTAAACTCAAGGCTTCACTTTTTTTCAGTGTTGGCATATTAATGTTAAAATTCTTCTAGGTTTTATGCTTCTCTTTAAGACCAGCTTATTGAAAAAGTCAGTAAAGTTCACATAACCTCTCCTGACACCTGCGGTGGAAAACATTCAGTGCGGCCATTTAGTCTCTTAGTCTTTGGTGTATAATTACCTGAGTGAAAGCCTCAAGCATGTTATAAGCATACTGGGCAAAATTACTGTCAAATATGTTGAAATGTCAGCTTTGAATGTTTTTGTGGCACAGTGGTTTGCGACGGGGCGCATGCAGTGCCTTCCTGAAGCATATTTGTAACCCAGCGGGTAACTGTTAAAAGCTGGAGACATTTAAAGCCTTCTAGATGTTGAGCCATGTTTCAGAGGTGTTCAGAATGGGACTGAGTCAGAAGGGAAACCACTGTAATGTGTTTTCACACTGTAGTTGATTTACCAACCGATTCATGTAAATTAGCATTGGTATTTAAATTAGCTTTAGCATTTGCATTAAACTCTAGCGTAGTTAAAGAAATGCTTTGTGTATGCTTCAAATGCACATACAGTTGCCCCCAGAAGGAATCACCTGACAGGAATGAAACTTGGTGGGTAGGTTTGACCTTGTAAGACAATGATTCAAGTTTTATGGTCAGCTGTGCATGTGATGTAAGCAAGGACAGGCCTTAATGCTGTACCTGACAGATCCAACAGCCACAATTGTAGACATTCAGTGAGCAGTGATGCAGGACAACATGCACACAGACCGTTACAATGGCTGCCCTTAATACTTCGGCAGTGTTACGAAAAACCGCAATGGTGTCGTGCCAGACTGTCATGGAGTGACTCAGAATGGCAGCAGGTCATCTTCAGTGCCGAGTCCCGCTTTTGTCTCGGTGGAGATGATTCTGTGTGTGGAAGCACCGTGGTCAGCACCAAGGTAAACGGTTTGTTGTAACACATCACACGTCAAGAAGGCCTGTTGTCTCTCTGACCTCCACTCCTACCGCAAAATCTGCAAGAACTGTTTGAGAATATTCAAGCTGCGTGGGATGGATTTTCCATTAGGAACCTCTACAACATGTCTGACATGTTGCGTTAGCCAACATGGTGGTTTGACGCCATACTGAGAGACGCTACTTCTGTATGTGTAGCTCAATTAATTGCAATTCTAAAATATTGCAGTGATGAAGGGTGTATACTTTCCATTGGGAAATTAGTGGTTATAAATTACTTTGGAATAAATGATTTGTCACTTCTTTTTTGTAAGTATCAAGAAACTTTAATTAATCTTATAAAACGTTGCTGTTCTTTGTATCTAAAATACTTATTTAATATGTTGTACTAAACTGTGACGTTTGTATAATATTTTAAATTTCACAGTTCCTCATAAAGTGTCCTAAACCAGAGTCCATGATGAAGAGCTGAAGGCATTTTAAATGGGTTGAGAGGAGTTGGATAGATGGATGGACACAAATGTTTTCTCTGATAAATTACTTTTAGTGTTTTTATTGGATGCATGTACAGAAAAACATTGGGTGACTATTGACTCCTAGTGTTTGCTAGCAAAATTAGCGGTGCAGCTTCAGTTCTATATGCCATACATATTATGGCTGATTGACGGATCCTGTTGTAATTGGTTTAAATGGATTGGTTAATATTTGATTTTCCAGCAAATGATTCCTGTAAAGTCTTTATCATTGAGAGATGGGAGAAATGTGTCAAGCATTAAGCTCCATTGAAAAAAATATCTAATGAACAGAATACAAGCTTCAATGGAAAAATGGAAAACTTGTTTTGACCAGAAGCTAAATAAATGAAAGTGTGGCCTTAGTAATTTTGGCACAGTACTCAATGAGTATATTTCAGAGAAACTGATGACGTAAGTGCAAATCTTTGGATTTAATTCCCAGCTGATGACATTTTGCTCCCCTGCATATGTACTTTACCCAAAACTGCTTGAGGGAAAAACTGTTCCTGCAAAAATGGCATCTTCAAGTAGCTCTGGGCCAATGCAGCAGCTATGTGATGTTAATACACATTAGTCAACGTGGGGTCAGGGTTGGACCCAGTGGACAAGTCTGGCGCTTTTAGCATCGCTAATTGATTCATCTGCTTTTAACACTTCTGCATCGTGTAGTGGCGGCGGCGTTCATTAATTGCTCAGTTTTGCGTCTCCGCCGAGCATCATTAACAGTTGTATTGTTGCTGGTGCATCCTTCTCCTGCCTCAACTCTCTCAGGACCCGTGCGCATAAATCAGAGGCGCTGCCGTCAAAGCGCCTGCAGTGCTTGTTAGGGTTACACTCTTTTAATCAGATAAAGCAACTTCTCCCAATTTACTGGCTGCTTAAGCCGCGGATAAAGTGGAGGCAGGCAGAGGAGCCTGAAAGGGCCCGGAGGCAGACAGAAAGGAGAGAGCGGTGTACTGTATCAGTAAACAGCGGCACAGGTTCCAGCAGATAGGACACAGTGGGCGTATTGGCACAGGCTGAGAGAGAGAGAGAGAAAGAGAGAGAGCAGAAATTCAGTATGGCAGATGCCCGTCGGGAAGTACAGCCATGTTTCCATGTTGAATGTGGATTGAAATCGGGTCAGTGGAGTTTGAACACTTAAAGAATGGCCTGAATAATAATACAAGTAAGAGATTATTTATTTATGTATTCATGATGAATGGGCTCATATGGAGATTTTTTTCTATGGAAAATTGTAGGTGTTTTTTTTTTAAACACAGAACAGCACACAATATCCCCTGTAATAGTGCGTGGCCCACAGACCCTGCAGGGTGCAGGAGTTGGCCGGCACGAGAACTAAAGATACTTCCCCTTCACCTTTATTCACACGACAGAGACAGCTATTTACATAATTACACGTGCGTTTACAGAGATAAACAGATTAATGACTGCTGACTTAACCGACGTGTGCAGAATTAAAAAAAATAAATAAATAAAAAAAACAGGAACGGTTTATTTACCAAAAGTCAATCTCAGCAAGCACCAGCAAACAGCGAAACAATGGGAGAAGCTATATCAGAGTCAGGGGCAGGCGGAGGTCAGAACCAGGTAGCACAAGCAGCGAGGGCAAACAAGTTTACAGGGGAAGACCGAAGGGGAAAACCAAAGAGAGAAAGCACAGATACACACCGGAGAGTCAGAGCACAAGCAAAAGGGATTAGGCGAAAGAGTAGTTGCGGAAAGAAGGGAGCCGGAAACCAGAATACGAGAAAGGATTGCTCAACAATGTTTGGCAGGGAACCCGTGTGAAACACAGCCTTAAATACAGACAGTAATTAGACACAGCTGGAGTTAAAACACGGGCGATCTAGAGCGAATCACGGAGTCCGAACGGGGGCGCATAGACATGACGTCATCGAGCGTGGCCCTCTGGGAAGTGGAGTCCCGAAGAGCGGGGAGGCGGGGAGATGCGGAGGCGTGACACCACTATCCCTTGTTTAGCGGAACGTTACCGGAAACGTTCCGCTGTTTCCGGAAAAAGAACGCGGAAGTGTGAAAAGGGCCTATTGCACGCTGTTATATTCCATTAGCCCCTCCCCCAGAATATTCCGCTCTTACAAAGGGTAAAACAAGGACAATGAATATAAAAACACTTCTGGTGCAACAAGTGATTACCCCTCTACACAGTTAATTCGCTTTACAAGTCATGGCTTCCTTATCCTTATCCTTCCTTATACGATGTGCACATCTCTATATACAATATTAACATAGTACGATTTCTGTACCTCCCTCCCCTTCTGCAGAGGTTAGACTAGCCCTGCTAAGTAAAAGCCTGAGTTTCGACCTCATTACTCTTTTAAACCATACGGGTAAGGACTAGTCACAGGTAAGTATCGGTAAGTGTATACATCTTATACACTGGTGATGTGTAGCTATACATCATCACATGCCCCCAGTGCTGCTCTGTTCTTAAGGACTAACGTGAGCAGTTATAGGACCTCCTAACACTGCCTTATCAGTGACCTTGAACCACATTACTGATGATCAAATCAAATTAATTGCCAATCAGCATTCATTAGCAGTAATGTTAGTGTTGTACTAAGGGTTGTATCCAAGTTATTGAGGATCATAATATTATGTTTTGTAATACTGTATCCATTCTCACAAACACAGTACTGATTGTTTTAATCAGTAGTTTACGATCACAAATTGGTGGCAGACAGCGGTGTATCTTTTTGTTCAGCCCGCAACCCGCAGAGGAGGACGAAATACACGAACCATGTGGTTAAGTTACAGTTAAAATTTCTAAGATGAAATATTCCTCCAGTAAAAGTAGAAGTTCCTCCATTTAGACCTCCGCTGTAGTAAAGGTACTAATGTATTTACCTCCTAATGTACTCAGGTATGGAGAGTAACAGGAGTATGGTTTATTACTGCTCTAATGTCCTATTATCATTTCTGGAACAGGACTCTTCATCAGCTCAGTGTAGGTGAAGAGACTGTAGTGTCTCTCAGTCCACCAGTCTTTAATAGAAGCTCATTCATTGGTCTGGCACTGACGTCTATTCACATCATCATCAGCACAGAACACTGAAGGAGAACAGTTTCCTTTAGCTAGAACCAAGCTCTATCCAACACATCAAAACAAGCTCAAAACAAAGTGATGGCTGTGGCCTGATGGTGGACTCGCTTCACGCTTCTTTCTTTTTGTCTGTTACGTTTCTATGCACACATGAGCCAAAGGGAAGAACAGATTTGACCGTAACGTGGTGGAGTAAAAGGAGACATGTTTGACTTTGAAATGCAAAATTAAAAAGTCACCCAGAATGGAAGTCCCTATTCAGGTTACATATTTAAATTCAGTTCATATTCGAATTCAGAAACATTTAAAACTACTTAAATACAGTAATGATAAAGTTCTGTGCTCTTCACCATTAGATTCTTCCACTCCATTGTAAAGAAAAAGTGCAAGAGTGCATTGCTAATGTTAGCATTAGCAAACCTAGCTTGTGGGTTTTTACCACCAATGGCACCACCGATTCCTCAAACTCCGCTTCCCAGAGTGCATCACCTGATGACATCACACTTGCATCAGACAGTCAACCAATCACTCACGGTCTAGCTCAATTGAGTACTGATTTGTTCCACGTTCCACCCAGTCTGCTTATAAACCACACATACACTTTCTGAAGTTTTGCCGAGCCTGTTAGCAGTACTGAGTGTTCCTTTCTTATATCTCCATTCTGACTCTTTCTTCGTCCTCATCTTCCTCTTTTGATTACCCGTTTGCTCCTCTCTCTGACTTTCGACCTCCTTCTGTTCTCCTGACTCCTCTTTTTGTCTGCACCTTGTATTTTGGTTGCCTGATTCTCCTGGTTGTGACCTTTGCCTGTCTCTTGACTCTGATCTCGTATTCTCTCTTTGGTATGTGTGGTTGTGTTTTGTTGCTGTGTTGAACTACCTGATTATCTGACTTCTAGTTCTGCAGGTGTCCAGCCAAGTTCTCACTTCCTGACAACCCTCATGTGTAACCAGGATTTAATAGTGTTTGTAATGCAGTATGTGTTTGTGTAATTATTATTTCCAGTGTTCCAGTGCAGGGCCTTCAGAGAGAGCCCCTGCTTTGGAGATGTAAACTGCTCCAGGTTTTAAGGTTAACACCAAAGAAGTGCTAACTAGTTAATTAACTTGCATAAACTGAGAAAGGAATTAGCTTCTCCAGTTGTGTGTGTGATTTTTAACACAGCTTGCATAAACAACATAGAAATGTTGTTTAAAGGAATGTATTTTTTGCAAACATATTCAGACATATGTTAATGCTAGAAGGCTAGATGGCTAACTGTCAACAACAGGGCTACACGTTAGTTGCCTGGTCTGGCCTTATTAAAGCCCTAAAGCAGCTCCTCCTATTCCTGTCCAAACCACCTTTTCTCCAAGGGCTAATGATGGATTGACTGGAGACCTGCTTCAGCCTTGTAACATTGATGTCTGCCTATAGGGTATACGTCCTATATGAGCAGTAATAGTGCTGAAATTGGCCATTTTTTGCTTGTTTAATCAATCTTATGTACATTTTAGGCAGAACCTTCAGCAGATTGATTTTTCTCCTCGACACGCAGTTCTATGAAGTCCAAATTTGAGGGCCGACTTTCCAAGACCATTTGCAGGTTACACTGAACTGACGGCTATTGATCAGACATCTCAGTGCACTCACTGACACACACACATTCCATAAGCTGCCAGGTCAGCATTGCTTCCAGAAATGTGAGAGAGAGACAGAGAGAGAGAGAGGTATGTGTGTATTTGTTTAACTCTTAGAAGTTATTATAGTCTGTTTGCTGTACATGCTCAGGAACAAAAGCTGTCATTGGAGCAGAACTCTCAAGGGTATGTCTACAGTACCTTTAGTCAGGGAACATAACTGTACCATATCTCATATCAGTCAGATTCTGTAGGGTGCACTGAGTCCATAGATCCCATCTTGGCTCCATGGTTTTAATTTATTTCTGTTTTTAACTCTTAAAAGGTAAAGGCCTGCACCTTTCCTCAGACCAATGTAGTGTACCTTTAGACTTGAATAAGGTTCCCTAACCAGGAACTAAGACCATAAAACGCTTATACCTCATATCAAATTGCTTTTGTCCACCCTTTACTTTTGATACAGCTCCCATTCTTTTTATAAAACCCTCTCTCAGTTTTATATAGAAGTCTTGTAAGTTCAGTCGTAATAGTTGGTTTCATCATTTTTTACTGTTTATAAATCTAAATAATCCCAAACACATTCAGCAATGTTGCATTCTGGGCTCTGGAGTGGTCTGTCCATTGTTCTGAGGACACCGGCAGCTTGTTTGTTTGAAACCAAATGTAGTTCTCTTTGTCTACTCTGTTTTCTCAGTGAGGGTTTCTTGGTGGATACACATCCTTTCAGACCCAGAGAGGTTTTTTTGTTGTTTTTTTACAGTAGAATGTAGATTTTCATCAGAAGGTAACAGGTTTGGTGGCTTTTTTGAAAATCATATTTTGGAAATTTCTTTGGATGATCTGTTCGCTGATGCAAGTGGATTATAGAAGTATCTCCCATTAAAGATGAATAACGCCAGTTATGGCACATCAAGTTAACCAATGACAATAGTAAATAAAATGGGCGTTTTCTGAGTACTGCATCATATAATTGTAAAATTAATTACACTATGTGATGTGAAAAAGTATTTGGCCCCTTCCTAATTTCTTCTGTTTTTCCCCAATGTTTGCACTTCAATGTTTAAGACCATCAAACTAACACAGAACTGTTTTTTTAAAATAATGATTGTATTTATTGAAGGAAAAGTGCCGCTCAGCCTTATCTGGCCTATGTTAAAATGTACCTGACCCTTAACTACTTAAACAAACTTCACTATCCGAGATAGTTTCTTCCCCTGAGTCATCAGTCTACTGAACAGCCAGTAGTGCTGATACACCGGTATATGGACCTGGTTCAGCACATCTCACCAAAACCATCTAAACGATGATCTCCATGGACAATCATCACTCTGCACTTTACATTAGCATGTTTACACTTGCACATAGACTGACCTACTGTTACCTTCCATTCACATTGTATATCTGTAGTGTATGTATATATAATATATTAT
>JAMWET010004036.1:327500-332500 GCA_024036415.1 Prochilodus magdalenae | reverse complement strand
TGAAAAAAGCAATCCTTAATTCTAACAATCCTAAATTCTAAAAAAATGATTCCAAATTCCACAAAAATTCTCACAAATTGGATCCAAATTCCACAACTTCCCCAAAAATGCAATACTTAAATTATTTGGAATTGCTTATTTCCCCACATCAATCTTGTCAAAATTGAAGTTCAGTTATTCAGCACCTGCATATGAAGCACAAACCCTTGTCACAGGTAAAGCTGCTTTGTATCAGAGGCGCCTGCCTTGTGCTTGTATTTTGTACAAAGTGACACTCTTCCAAGTTACGCCTGTGACGCTTATCTAAAATCGATACTGCGGCGAGAGCTCGGTTTCAGCAGAGGGACGGCACAGACAAAGCAGCCGTTTTGAGAAATTTGTACTTGTTCGATTTCCATGCCTGCGTCTTAAACCTTCAGAGGAACAAGAGTGGCACGAAGCAGCTCTGGCACACGTTAGGCTGGCTAAAGCTAATAATATCACTTTGAACCCGAGAGCCGTGCCAGAGCCCAATTTTTTTTCCCCTGCTCGTGATTGACAGTCTGATAGTGCCCGTCCCCTGGGAAACGGCAGTGGTTTCCCTGGTAACATTTATCCTGTAGAAACATGGCATGTAGTGGAGAAGGCCTGTTTGAGAAGCATCTGCTTTTGTCTGTCTCCTATCAGCCATGCTGTTAAGTTTGGCCTTTAAACCTTGTCTGCCTCCAACACAATTACATTGTGCTCTGAACAAATGCCAGGAGTGCCAGTCACGTCCATGCAGCCTGGTTCTACCGAACGTGCTCAGTGAGTTTCAGAGCATGAGAATCTGTATATGTGTGTGTGTGGCTTTTGTGTGGTATATATACACGTGTGCATGTGCAGAACAGAGGATCTGACCTGACCTGAAAGCTCTTTTATGCATGCTGGCCTTCACTCTCCTCAGCGGGTAGCTTTTCAGTGAAACCAGTGGACCTTCCGTATTCAGCCATTCATTCAGTGGAGCGAGTGGTCAGAGGAGAACCATACTAAAGAATACGATCACACATATACCACAGCCAGCAGGCTTGAACTCATAAACTAGCAGTCAGGTAACCAATAATAACTCATTATCCCACAGCTCTCCGGATTCATCCACACAAAATGAAGAGAGATGAAACACCAACAGCGACTAATGGGATTTTCCACTGAGCCATACGGTACAGCACACTGTAGATACAAATCACAACCCAGGGCTATCCATAAGCTGATCAAGTACCTGTAGACGTTTTCTACTGCATAACAATCTGAATTCTAAGAAAGCAGTCCTTCTTTAAGAAACTGGGATGTATTTGTGGGGTCTTACATGGATTCAATTCAATTCAATTCAATTCAATTCAATTCAATTCAATTCAATTCAATTCAACTTTATTGCCCTTATACTGATGGGTTCTGGAGTATAACAAAACACTATTGCCTCATTTCCACCAACAAAGTGCCAGTGCTCATGCCCGTGCTGGTTCCCAGGCTCTAATGATCCCGTTAAGAATGAGTCCCCCTTTTCCACTGGTTTGAGAGCCGTGTGATTACATGTCTGGAGGTGGGTGCATTATCAAATGATAATATATGGTAATGTATTGGAAAATATAGTGCAATATATTAAATAATACAATGTCATATATGGGAAACAAGTGAATATATTTTGCATATATTTATATAGTGATAAATATATTACAATATATTGTATAATACATAAGGAATTGCCGCTTTTCATATATTGTATGTATGGTAGTATAATATATATTTACTTATATATTGTAATATATTTCATTTTATATGTAATAGACATCATATGTATTTCTTCATATGTGTTTGCATATATATATATGATAATATATATAGTTTTATATATGTGAGAATATATTCATATATTGCCACATGTATGTATAAAAATATTCTCACATATATAAAACTATATATATTATCATATATATATATATATATATATATATATATATATATATATATATATATATATATATATTATATGTGCAAACACATATGAAGAAATACATATGATGTCTATTACATATAAAATGAAATATATTACAATATATATATATATATATAGTCCTTATATATTATACAATATATTGTAATATATTTATCACTATATAAATATATGCAAAATATATGCACTTGTTTCCCATATATGACATTGTATTATTTAATATATTGCACTATATTTTCCAATACATTGCCATATATTATCGTTTCATAAGGGTGGTCCTTAGTCTGTAAACAGAAGTTGGCAGACAATGCATAAAAACAACACGGCAGATCTTGTTCTTCAAGTGCAAACTTTGCTTCTTGCTTTGAGGGCATATGTTACCACCCAGAATCAGCTTTTTCAGAGGGACTGTCATGGAGACTGATTTTATCTGTGTTTTGTTTTCCTTTTCCGTTTTAAACGTGTACTATTATAAAGCAGCACGATACGTTTTGTAGCTATCTGTAATGTTTATCACATTACCGATCTCCTGTACTTATTACATGGCAAATATTTAGATTTCACATTTTAGCTTATTAGAAGATGGACGCCGCCTGTTGAATGCACTCATTCATAAGCACATCACTGGTGATATACAACTTTTCCTGAGTTCATCATAGAAATGTACCTTTCCAGGTGGTGATGGGCATGTCAGCATGGTATTTGTCTTTAAAGGAGGCTGAAGTTGGCTTCCTATTCATCAGCTTCTTAATCAAATGTTCCTGCGCCACTATTCAGGGTGGAACAGAATATTCCAAGCTGGTGAATAGGAAATCGACTTCAGCGCCCAAGATTCCAGACAGCTTCAGGTTCAAGATGTTAGTTTGGTCTGAATGTTTCACTCAGGACAGTTTATTAAACCTTAGATAATATTAAGGCTTCACACAGTGGAAAAGAAATCTGCAATTCCACCTTAAATCCTGCAACCTTTTAGAGGCAGCCAAACTGTGTGATGTCATCCATGGTTTGCTGGTTAAAGTAGATAATCTTAAACCACAGTTTCCGTTTGAGCTACAGCTTTAATTTACTTGGTGTTGATGTCAAAGTTCATGTTTTTTATTCCGGTGTCTGTTTCAAGATCCGAGCCCATCAAAATATTCATGAACCATAAAAGGAAAAACAACTCATATGAGCCTAGAATTAAATCCTAAGGTTGTAAATGGACAAGTAAACCCCCATCGGACATCTTTCACCATGACTTGGCACTCTTAGATAGGTGCACCCAGAAAGGATAAACCAGCAGGAGTGAAACTTGGTGGGTAGGCTTAACATTGGGAGACATGCAAATTATTCAGGTTTCACGCGCCGCTGCACATGTGACGTAAGCAAGGATGGGTCTTATCACTGTACCCGATTGACCAATCAGATAACATTGCAGGCATTCAGCAAGCAGTGATGCCCTCCAAGCAGGGATGCCCCACTCGGCTGCAAATGTGACGTGAGCAAGGGTGGATCTTATCACTGTACCTGACTGACCCATCAGACAAGATTGCGGGCGTTCAGCAAGCAGAGATGCAGGACTCTATGGCTGTATGTTTGGGTTTGCTGAAATGTCCATCTCCTTCCCTTTTTTGGCAGATAAGATTAAATTCTCCCCTGGTATGTCCAGGAGTACATCACGTTATTCCTGTTTCCTTTGATGATGTGTAATGATCTGCCTCAGACCTGCTTGCGGAGAAGCAGCCCATTATCATGATTCTCCCACTCTCATACCCTCCTAAAGAAGATGGCTGTTCACGGGTTCTTTGGTAAAGTATTTAGTATTTAATATTTAGTAACACCCAAAGAAATATTTGCATGTTAAATAATTCTTTGCATGCAACCGACAGGAACGAATGGTTGGTTGTTTTGCTAGTTGGTGAGATTCATGCACATGTGACGTGAGCAAGGATGGGTCTTATCACTGTACCCGACTGACCCCTCAGACAAGATTGCGGGCATTCAGCCATCAGCGATGCACTCCATGAGTCATCCTGTTAGTGCCAGCACCATTAGTAGAGGGCTGCAGGCCCTATATATGCACGCAAACCGTTACAACAACTGCCCTTGCCACCACATCAACATCGCCAAAGCCTGCAATGGTGTCGTGCCAGATTGTCATGTAGTGAGCCATCTTCAGTGAGGAGTCCCGCTTTTGTCTTGGTGGAAATGACCAATGAATCTGTGTGTGAAGGCACCATGGTCAGCGCCAAGATCAGCTTTGTTGTCACATGTCACACTTCCAGAACGCCTTATGTACCTACACCTACACCTCCACCCTCAGCCCTGCTGCAAAATCTGCAGGAACTGCATTAGGAATATTCAGGATGCATGGGATGAATTATGGATGGATTACAGGACACCATTAGGAACTTCTACAACTCCGTGCTGAGACTGTTTGGCATGTTGCATTAGTCTATCAGTCTAAATGTATCATCATTTATTGTTCCTTCCCAATAGCACTGCAATCCCACACTGCCTTCTGGGTGCATCTGTTCTTTTGAGGATGAGTGTAATCTGGCTAGCGATGCACAAACCTTTGCGTTCTACTGCATGTCCTTGCTTTATCTATCTTGTGATGCTCTAGAACAATAAACCATAAGCAATTAGCATGGTTTACCTATGATGCAGAGTGGGCTGAACTCGCTGTGAAAACACATAGCCTTGAATACCTTACAGCTTTTATAAACCGCTGGAACATCAATAACTAATATAACTGATGTGTGTGGTACCGAGCACACAATTCAGCCTGGTTTTAAAATTGAACCTCTCCATTCTGTAAATATTAAATCATTTATTAAATCAGTAGAAGCGATGATAATCCACATGGCAAATAGTGTCAGAAATCACACAAACTCAAGTTGTGTTTGATTCGTTTAAATGGTTTTTGTTTGTTTTGTGTTCACTTTTCAAATGAACAATACAATTGGTGTGCAACCAATTTCACACACTGATTATACTCAAGTAAAATATCAGCTCTGATATTACTCGGGATCTTAGTGCTGCATTTTGA
>JAMWET010004036.1:265000-322500 GCA_024036415.1 Prochilodus magdalenae | reverse complement strand
TTCCCTATGCCGTGTTTGGAATGGAGAGCTCAATGTCTGTTTTTCCCTAAGCCAAGCTAAAATGAGGATTTATCTGACCACTGCACACAGTTCCCCCTGTTTTCAGAGGCTGAGGCCGAGAGAACTCAGAGGCTGCATGAAAACGATGTATGGCTTTCTCCTTGAACAATCGGTTTCAAGTTGCATTGCTTGATGCAGCAGCAGACTGGTAAGTGACAGCAGTTTTCCAAAGCACTCCCCCTGAGCCTTATCATGTAACACAGTAGCATGGAGCTTTCTCAGGCAGTGCCTTCAAACACTCAAAGGTTGTGCACATTCAACAGCGCACATTCAAATGAGAAACAAGTTGTAAATGATGTGTGTCTTTGAGAATTCAGAACATACCCATCCGGATTAATGGATACATTAACACAGTTTTCACTCTCAAGGAGATATTTTTATTAAAATGATATAATGAAATGACTTGTATACATGTCCTGCACCATATATTCATGAAAGTTGTGGGAAATATGGATTTATTGTTCGTTGCTGTACAAAAATGACACACAGTGTAAAAGTGCACATAAGATTACGTTGATTGTTGAGTGATGTTACATGTTGGTGGTGATGTGATTGACAACAGCGTTGTATGGCTTCCAAAACAATCTCCAAAATGCTGTCATGTAAAATGTTTGAGAATTGGTTTAACTTGTGCTTATATGGCATAGGTGTTAGTGAATGTGATTTACAGGGGTTGGACAATGAAACTGAAACACCTGTCATTTTAGTGTGGGAGGACTCATAGCTAAATTGGACCAGCCTGGTGGCCAATCTTCATTAATTGCACATTGCACCAGTAAGAGCAGAGTGTGAAGGTTCAGTTAGCAGGTAAGAGCACAGTTCTGCTCAAAATACTGCAATGCACACAACATTATGGGTGACATACCAGAGTTCAAAAGAGGACAAACTGTTGGTGCACGTCTTGCTGGCGCATCTGCGACCAAGACAGCAAGTCTTTGTGATGTATCCAGAGCCACAGTATCCAGGGTAATGTCAGCATACCACCAAGAAGGACGAACCTCCACCAGCATCACGTAGTGACCTGGCCACTATCCTGCAAGAAGAATGGCTTAAACTCCCTCTGACCACTGTGCAGGACGCAGTATATGTCATTCCCAAGACGAACTGACGCTGTATTGGCCGCAAAAGGAGGCCCCACACCACATTGTCCAACCCCTGTATGTGATACCATATAGAGTTATATATATACACAGATGTCTCTCTGTGAAATTAAGAGCCACAATGTTTAGACTACTACTATTTATAAACATGGCATTGTTTAATTTTTATTAAAATGTTTATAAACGTTAGTAATCTAAACAATGTAGATCTTAATTTTACTGAGATGCATCTGTGTATATATAACTCAGTGTTGTATCACAGTATTGCATCACACACTGAATTCTAAAGTGTAGAACAGAAGCAAAACCCTGTTGGCCCCGAAACTGCTCGCCCTAGCAAGAAAATAAACACGTCGCTGTATTTGTAGCATTTTTACAAAGATTGTTTCTGCTCGAAAAGCATAAAAGTGTAAAACTGCCAGCGTCACATTCCGTCTCGCTGACGGCTGGAAACAAATCGTTATAAAAAGGCCTTTTGTTTGGGAATTAGATTTCTTTTATAATTACTGACATTGTTTGCAAGGTAATTGAAACCATCAGTGGTTATTATGTTTCTGTAGTAAATCTGAATTAGATTATTTAAAACTAAATTAGCAGGAGAGCCGCAATGCATCATCTTATTCCAATAAGCGTAATGGATTCCCTTAGCTTTGATTAATTGTTCAATTAAATTCCCTTTTTCTAGAAGTTATGCTTTGATGTTCACCTCCCTCATCGCATCATGGCAGGAAGAAACAAAAAAACAAAAAAAAATCAGAAATTGTTCTTTGTAGACGGATTCATATACTGCAACAACTGAGAGCAAGCTGCTGCTCATGCATATTCAGTAGCAATATTATGTGCTGTTCTAGGCGCAGAACTGGAGTGCCGTATCCTGTACTTTCCCTGGGTTTTAGATTTCCCCCTGAGGTCCACCTAGAACATTTGTGTAGGTTTAAGTCACAGTATTACACAGATGGTTTTTTTTACTGTGTGTTTCAGGTTATGTACGTACAATATCTGTGTTCTGATTGGATGTCCTGGATTGTGCCTCAATCAAAATGGTTAGCATTATAAAGTTAGCATGAATGGACAGGGCTAAGTGGTCTGTAACTGCAGCCCTATTTGAGACGAATCCTTTTTACCGCAGGAGACCAGGTAAATGTAATCTGTGGGTCATTTGACTGGCCGGTTCATAATGATCTGTGCAATTTCCTTAAATTACTCCACATTGCCTGGATCGGAACATTGAATGGCTGGTTGCATCAGGATTATACAACACATTGTTATACACTATAATTATACACCACATGGAAAAAGTTGCAGCATAAAAATAAAATACAATTTTTTTTTAATATAAAGAGATATTTTTAAAATTAAAAATAAATCTCATAAAATAAAAAATCTAAAGTTTACATGGCAAAAATGTCATTTAATGTCATATGCACAACAAAACAGATGATTAGATTATTAAATAAATGTATTCTTCAGCTACATATATCAGTACATACACAAATTACAGCACCTGCTTGTATAAAACCAGTCTAGTTGATGGACTGCATGGACTTGAAGGTGATTGGTGCATATTCAAACAAGCTAACTCTTTAACTTGGGAAAATATTTTTTTTGTTAAATATCCCCTGTAGGTTTCACCATCAGTCATATAATACGTACCTCTCCTCCACTTTCTAAGGAATACCTGATGCCTATTGTTGTAAGCCATAGAGCTCCCTTTGCTCTGAGTATACTAATTCCCCAACACTCCTCTTTCTACTGCCATAAAGAAGTGAGAAGAAAAGGTATTACCTCGCCATTCTAGACTACGATTCAATTTGCTGCTTTGAATCCGTTGGGTTTTGTTAGGCTGTCAATAATGTCTGAGGTGAAATAAATCTATTGAAGAGGTTAGGTGGAGAGGTTTAACCCCCAGACTAAGTTTAAGTCTCGGCCTGATACAGCAGCTCTAATTGGCACCAGTGGATGGTAATAGCCAATTGAGCGGCGCCTCTTCCTCATTGATCCCTCGCTAAAGTCCAGAGCACAGAAACAAAGGGTGCATCACGGTGGGGAGACTCTACTGAGACAGAGACGCTTTCTCGGTCAAGCACAAAGTGTTCTTGAGATGAAGGTGAACAAAAGAAAGCAGCTTCTCTGCCAGCTACAACTGAGGATTCCTGCGTTGGCATCGGCCGACAAACAAACGCACCTGGCTGAACTGCCTAATCGCTTCCGAGCAGCAGAAGGGCAGCTGAGTAGAATCAGGTGTGCTTGCCCTGAGCTTGAAAAGATTTGCACTTGTGGAGCGAGGCTTACAATGAAGAGGGCTTGACTAGCTGAGTAGCACTTTAGGGTAGAGCATTGCCACTCAGTGGCTTGGCGACAGCACCCCGAGCTCAGGACCACGGACAGCGACATTCTCGCAACAGCGATTACCTCAGGCTGGTTGACCTGGTGAAACTGTTGTGCACTCTTCAAACAAAGATGCCTAAAAGGCTCGTTACGTAAAGCAGTAGAAGAACCACTATAGAAACTATTTCTGTTATTGAGATGTATGAGCTTCAAAAGCCATTACAAAGTTAAACAGGAACCCAAACATAAGACAGAGCTTCAGGGAAGGACTCTTATATAGATATATAACCTGTAGATGATTCTTACACCTTACACCAGGTTCTATTTGTGCTCACAAATCACTGTTTCAACTGCAGTCCTTTAGGGCAGAGGTTCTCAAACAAACCACAAATACACTCTTCAAGAAATAATACCTGAACCACTCTTGATTCCCCTTATTCAATCAATCAATCAATCAATCAATCAATCAATCAATCAATCAATCAGTCAATCAATCAATCAATCAATCAATCAATCAATCAATCATCAACTTTTATTTTCACTTAAAAATAAGTTGGCCCCAAAGTAGACCCTACTTTTCCAGATTAAAAAAAAATTACAAATTAAAGACAGATAATTAAAATTAGGATAATATACAGTGGGGTGTGAAAGATTGGGCAGCGTTGTTAATTTTCCTGATTTACCTTTATAAAGCATTGATTGTTTGGATTAAAAAAATGTGTTAAATATATCATAGAGGGGACAAACACAGTGATATTTGAGAAGTGAAATGAAGTTTATATGATTTACAGAAAGTGTGCAATAACTGGTTAAACAAAAGTAGGCAGGTGCATAAATTTGGGCACTGTTGTCATTTTATTGATTTCAAAACCTTTAGAACTAATTATTGGAACTCAAATTTGGTTTGGTAAGTTCAGTGACCCTTGACCTCCATACACAGGTGACTCCAATTATGAGAAAGGGGATTTAAGGGGGGCAATTGTAAGTTTTTCTCCTCTTTGCCTCTTTTCTGAAGAGTCGCAGCATGGGAGTCTCAAAACAACTTTCAAATGACCTGAAAACAAAGATTGTTCACCATCATGGTTTAGGGGAAGGATACAGAAAGCTATCTCAGAGATTTCAGCTTTCAGTCTCCACTGTGAGAAACATTGTGAGAAAATGGAAGACCACAGGCACAGTTCAAGTCAAGGCTCGAAGTGGCAGACCAAGAAAAATCTGGAATAAACAGAAGCGAAGGATGTTGAGAACAGTCAGAGTCAACCCGCAGACCAGCACCAAAGACCTACAACATGATCTTGCTGCTGAGGGAGTCACTGTGCATCGTTCAACTATTCGGCACACTTTACACAAGGAGATTCTGTATGGGAGAGTGATGCAGATCAGAAACAGAGCCGCTTGAGGTATGCTAAAGCACATTTGGACAAGCCAGCTTCATTTTGGAATAAGGTGCTGTGGACTGATGAAACTAAAATAGAGTTATTTGGGCATAACAAGGGCCGTTATGCATGGAGGAAAAAGAACACAGCACTCCAAGAAAAATCCACACCTAGGATCAGAATCCAGGATACAAAGTGTCTTACAGCAAAGCATAGAATTAGTGTGAGGAATCAATCACAGCATATCATAAGCATTCGTCTCAGGGAGAAAGCTAATGTTGCACTCTCCATGTTAGGCGATACTCGGAAAGCTTAGTCATATTGTGGTATCCAATTGGCTTGTTCTAACTCACTTATGCTATCTGTATTACCACCAGCGTCATCTTTTTCCTTCGCATCTTCGCAACTTCTCAGGTCTTACATAAAACTTTACCTTGAAGCCCCATCAGAGGTGTCTCTGTTGACGCAAATAGCTGAAACGTTTTCAGTTAGACGTGTAGAAGAGGAGAGAAAGCCCTCTCTGGAATGGTATGTCTCTTTATAGAGTGGTAAAGTCTGTCTCTCATTAGGCCTCCATGGCTTTCCCTCATAGGGAAGAAATGAATGTATTTTCTAATCATTCGGTTTTCACTGCCAATAAAGAAACTGTCTTGATTTGTCATTTAACAAAAACTAGCTAAAACTAAATGACAGCTCCTCACTTTCCTATTATGCTTTTCAAATAACTGGTACTTACTGTAAAATCCATTAGACTTGACAAGAAGCTTGACTTTTACAGCAGCCTGCTATATTTAAAGCTACTGTAGAATCAAACTGTATTTGCATATCCTTTGTTGAATAGGGGGAGCTTGGTGAACCTCAAAGACTGTTGTCTCTTGCTTTAAATACAAATCATGCATTTGCAAAAGAGGGCAGTAAACTGTTCCATCAAAGTATTGACTGATTCATATTTGAATCGCCATAATGTACATACAAGAGCAGCAGGGCAACCGTGATGAAAACGTGGGGAAATCATTCCAGGCTGTGATTTATGCTGGCACTTTTCATACCCTTTCCAGGGATCCGAACTGTCAATGGGCATCGTTACTGTTCATCTCTAACAAGACTGAAGTCAGCTTCCTACTTACTAGCATTTTACACGAATGTTAAATTCCACCTTAAATGCTGCAGCTCGTACAAGCTGGTGAACAGGAAGCCAACTTCAGCTCCCACATCTTTATCAAGATCCTGGACAACCTTAAATCTAAGCTTTTGCTTCGTTCTGCACGTAGCACTCTGTAGAGTCTCTCAAACCTTGGACAATATCGACCTTTGCTCAGTGTTTAACACTGAAGAGGAGGTCTATGTCAACAGGTTCCTTCAGTGTGATCATCACTGTAAACCATCCAATCAGAGCAGAGCTCATTAAATTATTTATGACATCCAAACATGGGAAAACAGTTTGTTCATTCTGTGGCCAAGTCATAGGTGTAAATGGGTGCGTAAAACCACATTTGGGCATTTTCACCCTCAACCAAAGGCAGATAGCTTCTGTGTAGAAATCAGAAAACTATTTACCAATGGCTCAATAAGTGCATCCTGTAGCAGCCTTCAGGAATACAGTAGAGAACGCAGCAATTTTACTGCATACCAGAAAATCGATTACAAAGGAGGTTATGAATGCTCTGCCTAGCACTTAAAGCACTGTGTTATGGTAGGGTATGAAATCAAGGCACATCATAAAAAACTTAAAATCTTCAAAAAACACATTCATGGTGAAGAGGTACATGTAGGGCAAAGTAAAGCAAACCAGCTCCATGTTATCTATGTTACCATAAACAACATCATATACAGTGGGGTGTGAAAGATTGGGCAGCGTTGTTAATTTTCCTGATTTACCTTTATAAAGCATTGATTGTTTGGATTAAAAAATTCAGTTAAATATATCATATAGGGGACAAACACAGTGATATTTGAGAAGTGAAATGAAGTTTATATGATTTACAGAAAGTGTGCAATAATTGGGCAAACAAAAGTAGGCAGGTGCATAAATTTGGGAACCAAAAAAAAAACCTTTAGTAGATCCTCCTTTCGATATTGATTGGAATCCATGCGTCCCTCAACTTTAACAAGATTCCCAGTCCCTGTACTGGCCACACAGCCACAGCATGATGGAACCACCACCAAATTTTATTGTAGGTGTTTTTTTGGAGTGCTGTGTTCTTTTTGCTCCATGCATAACGGCCCTTGTTATGCCCAAATAACTCTATTTTAGTTTCATCAGTCCACAGCACCTTATTCCAAAATGAAGCTGGCTTGTCCAAATGTGCTTTAGCATACCTCAAGCGGCTCTGTTTGTGATGTGGGCGGAGAAAAGGCTTCCTCTGCATCACTCTCCCATACAGCATCTCCTTGTGTAAAGTGTGCCGAATAGTTGAACGATGCACAGTAACTCAATCAGCAGCAAAATCATGTTGTAGGTCTTTGGTGCTGGTCTGTGGGTTGACTCTGACTGTTCTCAACATCCTTCGCTTCTGTTTATTCCAGATTTTTCTTGGTCTGCCACTTCGAGCCTTGACATGAACGGTACCTGTGGTCTTCCATTTTCTCACAGTGGAGACTGAAAGCTGAAATCCCTGAGATAGCTTTCTGTACCCTTCCCCTAAACCATGACGCTGAACAATCTTTGTTTTCAGGTCATTTGAAAGTTGTTTTGAGACTCCCATGCTGCGACTCTTCAGAGAAGATGCAAAGAGGAGAAAAACTTACAATTGCCCCCCTTAAATACCCTTTCTCATAATTGGAGTCACCTGTGTATGGAGGTCAAGGGTCACTGAACTTACCAAACCAAATTTGAGTTCCAATAATTAGTTCTAAAGGTTTTGAAATCAATAAAATGACAACAGTGCCCAAATGTATACACCTGCCTAATTTTGTTTAACCAATTATTAATAAGTGTTTGTCCCCTATATGATATATTTAACACAATTTTTTTATCCAAACAATCAATGCTTTATAAAGGTAAATCAGGAAAATTAACAACGCTGCCCAATCTTTCGCACCCCACTGTATAAGAAAGACAGGAAGGTCGTATGGGCTCACTGGTTGTTTTGAATAGTAAATCTGATATTCCGACCCCTGAATCTAAAAAAAAAAGATTTATTTATGTAGAAATTTTGTAGACAAAACATGGGTGGACTCCCCCTTCGTTAATACCAGAGACGACAAACAACAGCTGCAAATTCATCTACTCTGGAAATAGAAGTTTAATTATTTCTCTAAGTAGAGCTATCTAAGAAAGGAAAGTTGCTCTCCCACGCTTGCTGCCTCCATTTCACCTCCATCTGCCATTAGACGATCCACACTTAATGACGGAGCTTTGTAGAGGCTGTCTAGCATTTTCTGAAAAATAGCTCAAATTCCAGGAAATGCCATTACGGATAGAGGCATGCCTATGGATTACACTTGAAGCCAGACCTTATTGAAACCAGCCAAATCAAAACAGCAATTGAAAACATGGGTAAGAAATGTGAGCTGGGAAAAAAAAACCCAAATAAATAAATAAATGCATACATACCTGAGCAGCTAAGAGCACATAAAAGATGAGTGCTTGAAATGATCACAACTCTCAGAGCTCCTTTATTTCTGGGAGCTGCTCAGGCTGAATTTAAATTAATCAATGCGCTCATTACAATAGAAGAGACAGACCTTTACAAGAGCGAGAATTGAAAGCGATTGAGAATGACACTGAAGCCGACTGAAAAACATAATGAGCAGTCCTCTTAGTCGACATCAAATAAACGCTGCCTGAGATTTTCACAATAAGGAAACGTGTTTTACGTGTACGGCGAGAGCACTGAGTGCGGTAGGAGCTCCTCTAATCAAAACAAAGCCTGCCTCTCGCACTGCAACACAAACACTGCTGATTGTGGTAATTTTATCTCATTGAGACGCAAACGGCAGACGATCCTGGGGAAAAACAATGCAGTTAGTGATGTGCTGAAACATATAATATGGAACTTTCAGTTTGCTAAACAACAAGAAAACTTTAAGAGCATCTGAGAATCTCAATTTCAAATGCATCCCATGATTATGATCCATCCACACGCATTCATTTGTAGCAACTCTCACAAGAAGAAGCTTAGTCGTGTAGCGTTTTGAAGGGGACGGGTTCTTGAGAAGGTCCAGTAGTTTCCAGATAGAGGCCTCCTGTAAACCAAGTCTTGTGCTGGACAAAGCCTCAGCTTATTGGGAAGAAGGAGTATCAGCTTAGATGAATGTTATCCAAATGGTTAGCTGAGCTGGTTAGGTAGCTCACATAAATGTTAGGTTAGAAAATGCTATTGCTAACAACAGTGTGGACAGCTCATCAATTACAGGACAGTCCTCTGTTTAAATCAGTAGTTATTGTGCCCAGCTGTGATTAGCTAGTATAATTTTTTTTTCTTGTGTAAATTTATCGCCCATCAACAACATTAGATGTGTCGAATTTGTCAAACTACGGTCATTTAGAGGTCGACACATCTGATATTTTAACACAAGATCTTTCTGTTCTGTTAAATCCCTCTCAGACTTGGTACAAAGTCCTATTATAATCAATGCGCCGCTACCAGCATGAGTAAGTTCTTTGCTGTTTTGAAGTAGGGGTGGTTGGTCCGGTACTGGACCTCTGTTAGTCTAGTGTTTCCAGATCTTCATTCCAGATCCAGTGCTCAGAATCTTCATAACACTAACTAGTGGCGGACCATAGAATGTACAAAGGCACACGTAACTAGAAAATTGCATTTCCTGAATCACATATTACATGGTTTCCACTTCCTGCTAAGCTGTTGCTAAGCTGTGGTTGCTATGGGAGGATCAAGGGATGAATAACAGACATAGAAGAGTGCGGGTCAGTATGGCTGTGAATTAGAAACTGGGGTTCTGCCCTGAGTAAGTGTGTGCAGTTTGGTGTCTGTAGGTTAAGAATTCAATAGAGTTTGGGTGTGCAAAAAACAAATGGAATAGACAAAGAGACGAACAGACGAGTGCAGCTCACACCAACACAATTTGTGCTTAGGGGTCTGCCCTAGGAGCTACAGTAAATAGGAAAGAAATCAGAATTTTCAAGCATACCATTCTCAATCATATCAAACGATTCAGAGCTGGAACGCTGTTGATATCTCAAGAACTGCGCAACTGGTAGTGGACAAAAATATCTTAACCAAGAAGAAGAATATAAACTGGACAACAACAAGTTGTGCATTGTAAAGCATTGTGAAGCAAAGCACAACTATAACGTGTTAGTGTGCTGTAAGTAGTGTGTTGGTGTACAGTAACTCAGTAAGTGTAATGTGTTAGTGTGCTGTAAGTAGTGTGTTGGTGTACAGTAACTCAGTAAGTGTAATGTGTTAGTGTGCTGTAAGTAGTGTGTGGGTGTACAGTAACTCAGTAAGTGTTATGTGTTAGTGTACTGTAAGTAGTGTGTCGGTGTACAGTAACTCAGTAAGTGTAATGTGTTAGTGTGCTGTAAGTAGCGTGTTGGTGTACGGTAACTCAGTAAGTGTAGTGTGTTAGTGTGCTGTAAATAGTGTGTTGGTGTACAGTGACTCAGTAAGTGTAATGTGTTAGTGCAGTGTAAGTAGTGTGTTGGTGTACAGTAACTCAGTAAGTGTAATGTGTTAGTGCACTGTAAGTAGTGTGTTGGTGTGCAGTAACTCAGTAACTTAGTAAGTGTAATGCATTAGTGTACTGTTAGTAGAGTGGGTGTACAGTAACTTAGTAAGTGTAATGTGTTAGTGTGCTGTAAGCAGTGTGTTGGTGTACAGTAACTCAGTAAGTGTAATGTGTTAGTGTACTGTTAGTAGAGTGGGTGTACAGTAACTCAGTAGGGGTAATGTGTTAGTGGGCTGTAAGTAGTGTGTTGGTGTACAGTAACCTCGTAAGTGTAATGTGTTAGTGTACTGTAAGTAGTGTGTTGGTGTACTGTAACTCAGTAAGTGTAGTGTGTTAGTGTACTGTAAGTAGTGTGTTGGTGTGCAGTAACTTAGTAAGTGTAATGCGTTAGTGTACTGTAAGTAGTGTGTTGGTGTGCAGTAACTTAGTAAGTGTAATGCGTTAGTGTACTGTAAGTAGTGTGTTGGTGTACAGTAACTCAGTAAGTGTTATTTGTTAATGTTGTGTGTTGTGTAGTGTGTTGGTGTATCTGTAGTGGTTTAATTCGGGGGATCATTTTTCTGTAACTTCACGACATTTCAAAGTCCGTTTACTGCACTACATTATATACCAAATTTGTTCTTCCTTTTGGCTTATGTGTTCATAAACACGTAACATGTCAAAACAAAAAAGCGTAAAGTGAGTCCACCAATCAGGATACAGTGGTCAAGTCCTTTAGTACTTTTACTCCAGTAGATGTCTAAAAGGAGGAATGTCTACCCTTACTGGAGGAATATTGTACCTTGTGTATCTCTGCTTTATCTACGTTCAGGTACATGGTTTGTGTATTTCATCCATTACTGACAATACCTACTAAACATTTTTAGCAAGTTGAGTTTGTTTATGTCCGTCCAGAGAAGTGAGACGTTCTGTCTGGTTCCTGTGTTCCGTTATCAGCTGTGTTTGCTCAGGGTAGATTCCTTCATAAACCTATGAAAGACCAATCAGCTCTGAAAAAGAGGTCATGATTCAGCTCCCAAAGAAGATGATCTTGGAATATAACCAAGGCTTGAAATGAATCAATCAAAAGCTCTGCCTCAAGGGTCAGTGAACTGAAAGCGCTACAGAATGCTGGCACTGGTCCTCCAGCCTTTGCTGTGCTTATTTTTTCACAGCCATTTCAGCCCGAACCAGGTGAGCCAATTAGAGCCGTGCTACATAGCCTGCCTTTCACAGCAGCATTAATCACAACCCTGGAAGATGCTTCAGAACCAGAAAGAGCCTTTCTGCATTAATCCAGAATATTTCAAAGAAAGTAATAACAGGCTGGCTCAGCTTGAGACTCGGATGTTGGTTTGTTACACTTAGGGGGAGGCGTATAAACCGGGAGGTAAAAGGTTTTGTTTGCTGGTCAAAGTGTCATTTGCATCTCATGCAGTGAATACAAATACAGGTTATACCCAGTTTGAGTGGGCCTGAAAAAGTGGGTCTGCGAAAGCGAGTAACATGAAATGATTTTAGGGAATTTGCTACTTTTTAACTGTTAATTTAAATGTATTATCATCTTGAAGGGTCAACATCATGGAAGATTTATTCAGGAGAGGTTCAAGAGATTCAAGGGGCTTTAATGTTGTTTCAGCTATATACAATGACATACTAGAAGCTAGCGTAACATATAAACAGAGAAGTCACTGAGGTATCAACCAGCTGATATCGTTGAAGCTGTAGTAGATGATTTTGTAGAAACCAGGAAGGGAAAATCCAACTGAAAAAAAATCACACCCCTCTAATTTCAGGTGCTTCATTCAAAGCCAGTATAGACTAACAGAAGATAAGATCTGTAATGTGGGATATTTCATCAGAAAGATCAGAGTAATTGATCTGATCTATGAGACCGAAGCAAAAAGAACTTGTTGCAAACAAGACATAGTCAGGAGTAGCAAAAAGCTCAGACATAGTCGGGAGTAGCAAGAAGCTCAGACATAGTCTGGAGTAGCAAGAAGCTCAGACATAGTCTGGAGTAGCAAGAAGCTCAGACATAGTCGGGAGTAGCAAGAAGCTCAGACATAGTCTGGAGTAGCAAGAAGCTCAGACATAGTCCAGAGTTGCAGGAAGCTCAGACATAGTCCAGAGTTGCAGGAAGCTCAGACATAGTCCAGAGTTGCAGGAAGCTCAGACATAGTCCGGAGTTGCAGGAAGCTCAGACATAGTCCAGAGTTGCAGGAAGCTCAGACATAGTCCGGAGTTGGAAGCTCAGACATTCTCCAGAGTTGTAGGAAGCTCAGACATAGTCTGGAGTAGCAAGAAGTTCAGACATAGTCTGGAGTAGAAAAAAGCTCGGACATAGTCCGGAGTAGCAAGAAGCTCAGACATAGTCCAGAGTAGCAAGAAGCTCAGACATAGTCCGGAGTAGCAAGAAGCTCAGACATAGTCCAGAGTAGCAAGAAGCTCAGACATAGTCTGGAGTAGCAAAAAGCTCAGACATAGTCCAGAGTAGCAAGAAGCTCAGACATAGTCCAGAGTAGCAAAAAGCTCAGACATAGTCCAGAGTAGCAAGAAGCTCAGACATAGTCCGGAGTAGCAAGAAGCTCAGACATAGTCTGGAGTAGCAAAAAGCTCAGACATAGTCCAGAGTAGCAAGAAGCTCAGACATAGTCCAGAGTAGCAAGAAGCATAGACATAGTCCGGAGTAGCAAGAAGCTCAGACATAGTCCAGAGTAGCAAGAAGCTCAGACATAGTCCGGAGTAGCAAGAAGCTCAGACATAGTCTGGAGTAGCAAAAAGCTCAGACATAGTCCGGAGTAGCAAGAAGCTCAGACATAGTCCAGAGTAGCAAGAAGCATAGACATAGTCCGGAGTAGCAAGAAGCTCAGACATAGTCCAGAGTAGCAAGAAGCTCAGACATAGTCCAGAGTAGCAAAAAGCTCAGACATAGTCCAGAGTAGCAAGAAGCTCAGACATAGTCCAGAGTAGCAAGAAGCATAGACATAGTCCGGAGTAGCAAGAAGCTCAGACATCGTCCGGAGTAGCAAGAAGCTCAGACATTCTCCAGAGTTGTAGGAAGCTCAGACATAGTCTGGAGTAGCAAGAAGCTCAGACATAGTCCGGAGTAGCAAGAAGCTCAGACATAGTCCAGAGTAGCAAAAAGCTCAGGCATAGTCCAGAGTAGCAAGAAGCTCAGACATAGTCCGGAGTAGCAAGAAGCTCAGACATAGTCCAGAGTAGCAAAAAGCTCAGACATAGTCCAGAGTAGCAAGAAGCTCAGACATAGTCCGGAGTAGCAAGAAGCTCAGACATAGTCCAGAGTAGCAAGAAGCTCAGACATAGTCCGGAGTAGCAAGAAGCTCAGACATAGTCTGGAGTAGCAAAAAGCTCAGACATAGTCCGGAGTAGCAAGAAGCTCAGACATAGTCCAGAGTAGCAAGAAGCTCAGACATAGTCCGGAGTAGCAAGAAGCTCAGACATAGTCCAGAGTAGCAAGAAGCTCAGACATAGTCCAGAGTAGCAAGAAGCATAGACATAGTCTGGAGTAGCAAAAAGCTCAGACATAGTCCAGAGTAGCAAGAAGCTCAGACGTAGTCCAGAGTAGCAAGAAGCTCAGACATAGTCCAGAGTAGCAAGAAGCTCAGACATAGTCCGGAGTAGCAAGAAGCTCAGACATAGTCTGGAGTAGCAAAAAGCTCAGACATAGTCCGGAGTAGCAAGAAGCTCAGACATAGTCCAGAGTAGCAAGAAGCTCAGACATAGTCCAGAGTAGCAAGAAGCATAGACATAGTCCGGAGTAGCAAGAAGCTCAGACATAGTCCAGAGTAGCAAGAAGCTCAGACATAGTCCAGAGTAGCAAGAAGCATAGACATAGTCCGGAGTAGCAAGAAGCTCAGACATAGTCTGGAGTAGCAAGAAGCTCAGACATAGTCTGGAGTAGCAAGAAGCTCAGACATAGTCCAGAGTAGCAAGAAGCTCAGACATCGTCCAGAGTAGCAAGAAGCTCAGACATAGTCTGGAGTAGCAAGAAGCTCAGACATAGTCCAGAGTTGCAGGAAGCTCAGACATAGTCCGGAGTTGCAGGAAGCTCAGACATAGTCCGGAGTAGCAAGAAGCTCAGACATAGTCTGGAGTAGCAAGAAGCTCAGACATAGTCTGGAGTTGCAGGAAGCTCAGACGTAGTCCAGAGTTGCAGGAAGCTCAGATATAGTCCAGAGTTGCAGGAAGCTCAGACAAAGTCCGTAGCTGCAGGAAGCTCAGACATAGTCCGTAGCTGCAGGAAGCAGGGAGTAAGATGGTGTCATGTGTTATGTATGCGTGTGTGTTGGTATATGTAGGTGTTCAGTACTTTCTTCCAGATGGCAGAGAAAGAGCAATTCATGTGAGGGGTGTGTAGGGTCATCTACAGCGCTGGTAGCTTTCTGGATGCAGTGTGTGGTGTGAATGTTTGTGATGAAGGGAAGAAAGACCCCAACGATCTTTCCTCACTATTTGCTGAAGGGAGGCGGTGCAAATCCCAAACCAGTGTGTAATGCAGCTGCTCAGGATGCTCTTTACAGTGGCTCTGTAGAAGTTGTTAGGGAGGTGGATGGAAGGTGAGCTTTTTTCTTTAAACAGATGCCACTGGGCTTTCTTGGCTATGAAGTTGGTGTTCAGGGTTCGGGTGAGTTTCTCTCCCAGGTGGACTTAGTGCTTGCAACAATCTGCATGAGGGAGCTGTTGATGAAAAGCACTCGCTCTGTGCTCTCCTGAAGTCAACAAACACCCCCTTAGTCTTGTCCACATTTAGCTCCAGGTTGCTGACTTTGCATCAGTCTGTCAGTCGCTGCACCTCCTCTCTGTATGCTGACTCATAGTTGTATCATCAACAAACTTTATGATGTAGTTTGTAGCGTGTGCTGGCGCACAGTTGTGAGTCAGCAGAGAAAACAGCGGTGGACTAAGTACTCCAGTGTGATGGTATTGGATATGCTGCTTTTGATCCAAACTGACTGAAGTCTCCCAATCAATCTCAGAGGGAGGTGTTAAGGCCCAGCAGGATCTGCTGTTCAGTCAGGTGCTGGTTAATAATTGCACTAAATGCTGAACTGAACTCTATAACCAGCTTCCTAACACAAGTGTCTTTTGTCTTGAGGGCCAGATAAAAGGTGGTGGCTATGGCATTATCTGTAGAGCTGTTTGGATGATACGCAAAATGCAGAGGGTCCAGTGATGGGGGTATTTGGGTCTTGATGTGACTCATTATGAGCCTCTCACAGCTATTCATGATGATAGCTGAGTGTGACTGGACGATAGTCATTGAAGCAAGACACGGGCTGGCTTCTTGGGCACTGCACTGGCTTTTTGAGACATTGGTAGTGGCCTTGAAGTATACTGAGATGACAGCGCTGCTTATAGAGATGTTGAGGATGTCAGTGAGAACATTCTCTAGCTGCTCTGCACAATCTCTGAGCACTCAGACAGGAATGTTACCTGGTCCAGCAGTTTATTCATGGGTTGACAAAAAATGCATGCACCTAGAAGGAAGCGTCAGATGGCTAAGTTATTGGGAAGGGAGATAAAAGTTACCAGGAACAATAAATGATCAAAAATTAGACTGAGCCATATTTACTGAGCTACACATAAAGAAGTAGTGTCTCTCAGTATGGTGTCAGGCAGCCATGTTTGCTAACACAACATGCCAGATGTCCCGGCATCTAATTGTAGAGGTTCCTAATGGTGACCTGTGATCATCCATCTAATGCAGCTTGAGTATTCTCATGCACTTCCTGCAGAT
The DNA here is from genome assembly GCA_024036415.1 of Prochilodus magdalenae. NCBI lineage: Eukaryota > Metazoa > Chordata > Actinopteri > Characiformes > Prochilodontidae > Prochilodus > Prochilodus magdalenae. The sequence goes on along the minus strand of JAMWET010004036.1, from coordinate 306,262 downwards.
TTTGCGGTAGGGTTGGAGGTGGAGTGAGATCACAGTCTGACACCATACCATTGCAACCTTCAGTCATTGTAACAGTCAGTGCATGTAGTCTTGCGTTGTGCAGCCGTCTACCAGTGGTGCTGGCACTAGCAGGATGACTCATGGAGTGCATCACTCAGTGCTGTTGGGTCGGTCAAGTACAATGATGAGGCCTGATCGACTGAGCGTGAAACTTAAATCATTCGCATGTCTCACAATATCAAACCTACCAACCCAGTTTCGTTCCTGTCGGTTGCATGCAATGCAAACTATTTAAGCATGCAAATATTTCTTTAGGTTGTTTATGATTCTATGTAGAATCATTGTCTTTACTAACGAACCCTTAAACAGCCATCTTTTTTTTAGGAGGGTGCGGAGATGGGAGAATCATGATAATGGGCTGCTTTTGCGCAAGCAGGTCTGAGGCACATCATTACACATCATCAAAGGAAGCAGGAATGGCGCGAGGAGAATTTAATCTTATCTGCCAAGAAAGGGAAGGAGATGGACATTTCAGCAAATCCAAGCATACAGCCAAAATAACTGGCTTCTAAAACGAGGTGAAGGTCCAGCCAGTCACTTGGAAATATATGGAGGATGTGGAAATGACTAGTCCTTCAGTAACTGAGGGAGCTGAATACAGTTTGCCAAGAGGAATAGGCCAGAACTGAAACATGAAGCTTGGAATTTGAACGAGGCACAATACAGCACTTTTAAATATCAGTCTTACAGCCACAGCAACATACTTAGAAATAAGACAAGTTTGGAAAAAGTCATGTAGAAATGAATTATGACTGTTTTTGGTACATAAGCTTGCACAAATGTCATAAGTGGACCTCAGGGACGAAACTACAATGTGTTAACCAACAATGAACCAACACTGACTGAAGCTGTAAGACGTCAATTCAGTCTCAGTGCTAGGTCATGTAAGCTTATGAAGTAGCCAGGAACATTCTCTTGTACATTCCTATCATAACATACCATAAGGTGAAGAGAGCAGGGTCTGATAGCAGTAAGCAGTGCATCATGGGGAGTCGAATCTTCTATAGCCAATTGATTTTCTCCTTAGAGGTCAGACCCTCTATATAATACAGTGCATGTAACCTGGAGGCTACAACGCCTTTCAAGCATTTCTGCTGCTCAGGCTTGTCCAATGAGCTGAAGAAATCAATACAACGAAACCTGGGGTTAATGACAATGCATGTATCTTTCGCCAGTACCCTTCAGTGCCGTGACAGTGAACATTTACACGTCATGTCAGCAAAAGTACTTTAATTAATTCAAGATAAATCCAAGTCTTTCTATTACACCTCATGTGTGCAGGTTACTAGTTTTGTCAGGCAAGACTGGAATCTTCACACCGCCACCAATCAATTGCTTGATTTAACAGTGCCGTAAAGATGACGAGGCATTGTCTGGGGAGCCACTGTCTGCTTCTTTGGGCGTTTATGCTCGGCCAAGCTAAATAAATGATACCCGTGATGTAAAGCGGAGCAGGAGCTACCTGGAACAAAATGAAATCACATCCGAAGTGCCTGCGCCACACATTAAAGCCAACGCGTGTACACTCTTGTTTCTGCCATCATTTGCAACTTTATGTCTCTCCCTGTCTCCCACACTCACGTTTTGCTTTCTCTTCAGAGCTGATCCTAGAAACTGTAAGGGCCTCAGGCAAAAAAAAAAGACTAACGCCCTCAAATGAACCAAATTTATATTACTAGCTCACAGATCTCATACAGATCTGTGTTTCTTCTTTATCCGGAAGCTGCATTGGACACTCAGTCATTCATTTCTTGCCCTGTTCAATTAGCTGCAGTACTGTGCAAATGACAGAGAGCATCCTTCATTTATTTAATTTCCAGTCAAAACAGCCCATTAAGAACAAGTTACTCATTTTTCAGCGTCAGACCCAAAGCAGAAAACGTGTATTCAACAGGAAATTACACAGAAGCTGCAGCAAATTCAATACCCTTTGCCTTCATTACAGCTTCCATTCATACTGGGAGACTAGCTTTAGGTTTCCCAAAGTTCCCCTGCAGAGATACTGTATGTCATCATCTGGTTGCAGATGCTGCTTCTCATAATCCAAGCCATCTCAAATGCACTATATGGTCAAAAGTATGTAGACACCCATAATGACTAAATGATTTCAGCCACACCCACTGCAACCAGTGGATCCAGCACATAATCATGCAGTCTCCATTGACTAACACTGGCACTGGAATACGTTTAGTGACTATATACTGTCATATCATGCCACCTTTTGCCAGTCAGTGTGTGAAGGCTCTGTTCTGCTAGATCTGCCCCAGTCAACCGTATGTCTAGGAGCAACAACAGATTAGCAAAAATATGCTAGGCCAAACTCACAGAGTGGGGTTGTTGCAGTTTGACAAATGCCAGAAGAGAAATGCTTGCTGGAATGCTATCTGTAAGGTTTAGCGGAGTAGGGATAATGCTCTCGGGCTGTTTGGGTTAGGCTCTGCTGTGCCAGTCCATGTTAATGTTAATGCTACAACACAGAGACTTTTTGGTAACAGTTTAGGGAAGGCCATTTCCTGTTCCAGCATGACTGAGCCCCTGTGCACAAAGTCGGCTCCATAAAGACTGTGTGTTTGACAAGTTTGGTGTCACTGCAAAAACCTCGCCAGCCTGCTAGATAGAGATCGTATGTGTCAGTTTCATTATATGTGTTGAAATAGAGCACCCTAGCTAAAGCGTCCTGGTTTATTATTATTCAGTGTCCACTCTTATAAAGTCGTCTTAACAAGAGCTGTAACATAATCAACCCTTAAGGAAGTATCGTTTTATGAATGAATGCAAGTTTCAGGGAACTGTTGGCAAAATAAGAAATTCTACCAAGTAAGGCTCTCACTTTACTTTTTCAGTCTATTTTTCCTCCCCTTCTCTCCTTTCTAAAACCTTTTAACCCAGTCACTTGATCTGAGAGAGACTGCAATGGCCCAAAGGATGATGGGACAGTTTTGTGGTTGTGAGTTGAGAGATCCCAAAGGAGCTGTGGTTTCTTTCCAGCCGAATTTGACCTTCATAACCCCCTACCACAATGCACAACCCTTTAACGCCTTCTTTTCCACACCACTCAATCCTTCAGTCGTGACTAAAAAGACGTTATTTTCCATTCAACAGTGTGACTCACTTTCTAATTAGCTCTGAAACTCCAACTGTCTTCATGGCAGGGTGTTTCTGTGACGGTGTGTGGTACTCTATGTAAATAATAGCCTCCACACTGGTTGAAAGTACTTGTTGGGAGCGACACTGATTTAACATGTTCATTTCCATTTCAGTGAGTGACACTGGTTTCTTATGCATTTCTTCCTCATTTTCAGCCATGCTGGATGGCATACTTTTCCCTGTCCAAGGCCTGCACTCTCTACCACTGCGTTCGGAAATGTGGGCATGCAAAGTGAACAGAGGTGTAGTAATTGCTTTAAGTGTAGGTTCGGGAGAGAAGTGATGACAGGTATTACATGGGACATGGTCTTTGTGATGTCATCAAAGGGAGCCATAGGTGGTCCATACAAGCTGTCAGACTTGAAATCAATGGTTCTGGGAGCAAAAATGCTAGTGCTAAAGGATTGCCTGCATTTTGGCTGCTGGATAATTGTGAACCATTTTAGCGAGGAAAAAAGCACAGGCATATGGACAACCAGCTGGCTTACGTGGGGAGATTGGAAAAGGTAGGTGTGTGAAGTGTCGAGCGTTTGCATATGTGTTTCTGTGTGTAGGTTTGAAAGGTAGCAAGATGGAGAGAGTTCTTAGGCTGTACATAAAGCAACAGTGCTATGCCTTTTAAAAATATTGAGCTATTTCAGTCTATCTCAGGGCATATTCCCCATATTTTATGGTCGCCCCTGAGGTCCACTGGCTTTGTGAACCTTATAACTTGAATATAGACCAGTTTTTGGTTCTTACTGTTCTAGTGTTTTTGATCTCTGTATGGACTAATGGTTCAATATTAAAGACCATAGTAAGCCACCATAGTAAGTTCAGCAATAAAGGTAATTATAATGAATAATAATAATAACGGGTTAAACTTCTATAGCGCCTTTCACAAACCCAAGGACACTTTATGAAAAATAACCAAAAAAACAAACAAAGAAAATTAATCATGAAGAATGAAAATGTTTAGAGAAAAGGTAAGTTTTTGAGTGAGTTGTGAAGACGGAAAGAGAGGTTGAGGTGCGTATAGATGAAGGTAGGGAGTTCCAGAGTGTGGGGGCAGCAACACTAAACGACCTGCCACCCATAAAGGAAAGCCTGGACCTAGGTACAGCTAGGTGACCAGAGTCAGAAGACCTTAGCTTACGTGATGGGACGTAAGGATGTAGGAGGGCAGATAGGTGGGTGCTAGTCAATGTAGGGCTTTAAAGGTCAGAAGAAGAATCTTATAGCGGATACGCTCTGTAACTGGTAGCCAGTGTAGCTGAAGAAGGATGGGGGTGATGTGTGCGGACTTCTTGGTGCGGACTAAGACTCTGGCTGTGGAGTTTTGAATGTGCTGTAGAGGGCGAAGTGTTTTGGAGGGTAGACCATAGAACAGAGCATTGCAATATTAATTATGCATAATAATTGTGCATTTAAATAAGCCAGTGTTCCCTCTAGAGGACGCATAAGCTTATTTTGATTTTGACAATCAACAAAATGTATAGTTTGGCAGGGACAAGCATATGTTTGCCCATGTCTCTATGTTTCTCTATAGAGTTTATAATGAATAATGTTAAATTGGAAAAAAACTTAAAATAGAAGTATTTCTACTAGTAGTCTTAATAATTTGGACCTCTCTGTACAAGCAAGGACGGGCCTTATATGTAGGTTTAAATAGGTGGGTTTTTGTGAAACCACAAAAACAATAGGCTACCATATGTGAACTGTAAAAATTGGGCAAGGGAAAAAAAACTGAATATCTTTCAGATAACCCATCTATGCCTACACATTCCAGTCCAGATACACCTGAGAAAGCTTAGATAATTACCTCTACCTGAGCTTCTTCGGCTGATTGCATCTCTCTGATCAATCTTGGTTCAATACTATTGACCCAGAGAAGTCCAAGAATCGGCAAGAGTTAGAGTGAGTTTGTTCCCTTGTCTACTACAAAGATACGGAGCGATACTAAAATGGCCAACAGACCTTTAGGATTTGAACAGGAAATCCCACCTCTGTGTTCACATCATCACCAAACAAATGAGACTGAAATGTAATTTAGTTATTGCCATTAGGATGATATGGCTGGCTTTTAATGACAGTCTTTGCTTTCAGTCTTCTTTTTTTTCTCCCCTGCTGTATTCATAAACAGTCATATGGTCGGTGAAATTAAAGTGACAGATGTTTGTGTTAATATTGCCCTTTAATGATTGAGAAAACCTGCGTTTGTCAGAACCCACTGCACAGGTGCATTTGCTTCATTTAGAAAAACAAAACTTTGATTCAGTAAACTTCAGGGTAAACACTGGAAAGACACATGAAGAGCTGTGCGGTAATTAAGTAGCTTATGGAACTGTGCAAAAGACCAACCTTTATTAATTTCATGTCTATTCAAAACAGTACATTATTAATTTTTATTACATTATTCATTTTTAAACCAGTCCATTGCTGGGCAGACACACACACTCACACCTAGGGGGGTAATTTAGCATTTCCAGTTCATGTGACTGCATGGACTAGTGGAGAATAATGAAGCACCCAGAGGAAACCCACTTAGATACTCCACACAGAAAGGACCCCAGCCAGGAATCAAACCCAGGCCCTTCTTGCTGTGGGGCAACAGCTCTACCCACTGCACCACCATAATGCAGTCACTGCGCCACCATGTTTGCTAACGCAACATGCCAGACGTCTCAGCATGAAGCTGTAGGGGCACCTAATGGTATGGTAATCCATCCCATTCAGCTTGAGTATTCTCACACGGTTTCTGCCTGATTACACACAGAAAATGGGCAGAGGTTTGCGCGGTAGGGGTGGCCTTCCACCAGGCCTTCAGGAAACCTGACATGTAACAAAAAACGTTCCTCTCTGCGTTGACCACAGTGCCTCCACACACGGATTCAGTGGTCGTCTCCACCAAGACAAACGCGGGACTCATCACTTATGATGATCTGCTAACATTCATGTCCATGACAGTCTGGCACGACACCACTGCAGTCTTTGACGACGTTGACGTGGTGTTAAGGGCAGTCAGCGTAGTGGCCTGTGTGCATGTGATCCTGCATCATGCAGCCGTCTGCCAATGGTGCTGGCTCTAACTGACTGACTCATAGAAGACATCACTGCTCACTGAATGTCCACAATTGTGGCTGTTGGGTCAGTCAGGTACAATGATAGGGCCCGTCCTTGTTTATGTCACACGCGTAGACAAGGATGAAACAGTAATCATTTGCATGTCTCACTGTGTCAAACCCACCAACTAAGTTTCATTCCCGCTTTCAGTTTCTCAAAGAAATCTGCAGGGCTCATATTTCCCCAGGCTCAGTCTTTCTGCCTCACACTTAAGATAAGATAAGATAAGATAAGATAAGATAAGATAATCCTTTATTAGTCCCACAGTGGGGAAATTCACAACGGGTATCTGATCCATTCGGGTATCTGATCCATTAACGGGTATCTGATCCATTCGGGTATCTGATCCATTCACTTTATCATGAAATAAACGATGGCCTCTAATTGGTCGCTGACTTTTACACGGTACTTCACATGACAGGCCCAAAGTTTAGAAGCAACTTTAAATTAGTATCCTTTTTTGACTCTACTTTACTTTAGAGATATTAGACAGTGATAGGTTTATTAACCTAAGGCCAGATTTTTGCATGAGTGCAGGTGCAGCGTGTGTAGCAGTACGTGCTAATTAACGTTCGATTTGCTAAAGCTGTAGCGAATCACAAAAACTGCACATAAAACTACCTGTGAACTGTGCGCGCTCGGGAGGTGCGAGGTCTAAAAAGAGCAGTGGAACCGAGGAGCCGTCAGCAAACTCAAGACAAACATGAAAAAGGAAGCGGCGTTGAGTGCTTTCCCACCATTTTACAGAGGTGTAACTCTACTCCAAGTCAGAATAAACAATTCTGGAAGCAATAATATGGACTGCGTGCACATATTACATCCGCATAAAGGCATATTCTGTGCTGCGCCTGCTTACATGCATACAGCCGGCCCTGAGAGAGAAATTCTCCTGAAATATTGGTACAGTAAATATTCTTTCAGTGTCGGTTTGAGGCTTGTGCCTCCATCTAGCTGCCATTGTTAATAGAAGTCCAAACAGAGGAATCCATAGAAATCCATCCGCTGTTAGTTGCTCAAACAATGGCGAAGAGAATGTAAAATGAAACCTGCACTTTCAATACCTCTGCCCATTTTCTGTGTCATCTTCCCATCAGTTTCTTTACCATCTGTCTTTCAGATCGACGCGTATTATGAAAGAAGAGTGTTCTGTATCTTTTTACGGCCCTGAATTGCTTATTTAGGCGCATGCATGGGTTCCGTACAGAATGCTTGGCCATAATGTGTCTGATTTACATCTAAACCTGGCCCGATGCTTTAGCACATGTTCATATGTGTTTGATATAGGACTCCAAGGAGCTGAATGAATGTCTGCAGATCTACAACTGGTGTACAGCTCATTCTCAAATTGCTTTGCTTAAGTTGGTTCATACAATATTCATACACTATTGCAATATTGTATTTTGTGAGCCGGTTTCAGTAGTCAAATACATATTATCATGTGTTTTAAATAAATTTAAATAGTTTACATGTATAGATTAGTCAGAGACTGTTCTTTATTTTGGGTTGCGTTTAAGCCCCCTGACTAACAGACAGCAGTATTGTACTCTCTCCTCAGAGAGTACAGGCATTGGACTCTTCGACTTTGATAAATAACATAAATAAGTAGCCTTAGGGTGCAGCGCTAACATTAGCATTAGCAAACCTGGATATGATGGTATGGTTTTTGTACTATGGCTGTTTTTCTAAAGTGAGATGAAAAAAAGTATATAGATCGCCTTGCTTATAGTATTACAGTATATTAGCGGTTCCTGCAGATTTTCCAGTAGGGGTGGAGCAAAACCAGGCCATATGGACATGACATGTGACAACAAACCACTCCTCTTGGCACTGCCCACGCTGCCCCACACACAAATATATGTTCATCTCCACCAAGACAAAAGTGGGACTCGTCATGGAAGATGACCCGCTGCCATTCTGAGTCACTCCATGACAGTCTGGAATATGAGACCAATGCAGTCTTTGGGTGGGCTGACGTGGTGTTAGGGGCAGACATTGTAATGGTCTACATGCATGCAGTCCTGCATCGTGCAGCCGTCTGCCAATGGTGCTGGCACTAACTGCATGACTCTGTAGGGCATCACTGCTCACTTAACGTCTGCAATCATGACTGTTGTGTCACTCAGCAACGGCAATAAGAGCGTCCTTGCTTATATCACATGGGCGGGCAAACGTGAAACTTGAATCATTCACATGTCTTACAATGTCAAACCTACCCACCAGGTTTCATACCTATCAGCTGATTCCTTCTGGGTGCCACTATTTGTTTTGTTGATGAACGTATCTTGTCGCTGTCCTGTAAACTTTGCATCATGGGTATACTTGGCTTTTTTCAGACAGCGGTGATATCAGTGTACCTTCATAAATATGTTGTGATACAACACTGCCATAATAATCATAAAACTAATCATTCAGTTAGTGCTTCTGCATTTTACTGCACCCAACCATAAAAAGCATTCTAATAACTGAGGGCTGTGTGCTTCATAAAATGCAACACAATACCTCTAAATCACTGGACGGTTGCCATTTAATAAAATAAATGCCATATCACTCGCTAAACCTTTACAAGGCTCTGAAAATTACCCCTGTGCTCTTTTCAGTTTGCATTTTTACAGGGATGCAGAGTTTAAAGGAGGAAGGAGGACGAGTGGGAGGAAGAGAGTGTGAGCAAGAGAGGGAGGGCGAGTGTACGACCTTGGGTAAGAGCACTAAACAAAAAGCCATGCGATGAATATGCCCTCTAAAGAGAGACCACGTATGCATTCATCCGTACCCACCCTTTCAAAAAGTAAAGCAAATATCGCTCCCATCTCATTCACTAGTGCTCAACAATCGTCCCTTATTATTCATGCCCCAGCTCTCCGCATCGCTATACAAGCATGCAATTATCGTCCAGGCTATCTGTATGAAATTTCATCCAGGGAAACCATTCTTGCTGAAGAAGGTCTATTCAACAGGCATCCTCTAATGATAGACATCATACTTTTAACCTGTATTTATCTGAAAAGTGTAGCCGAAGGACGCAAGGCCATGCCGGGTTACCCAACACGTCAGGTTACACTGAGGGAGAAAATAAATGCTAGCAGTCTTGGCCTGAATCTGCAAACCAAATTACGCTCTGGGAGAATAGCTCGGGTGTGACAACATCCCATTAGGCGGCAAATATGGAGTACATGACCCTAAATCAACTGTGTCCAATGGGCTAAGATACTTTTATTTCATATGCCAGAATAAGATTAGGGACACAATGAAATGACCCAGAAAAGACCCAGAGAAAATCCTCCGCACCACGCAGGGCTATAGGCTTCAGACTTAATTCAGTCACAGAAGAGCCTCCTGCTTCTTTATCATAAGGATGCCAACCCCCCCACCCCACACACACACAGTACAGGTCCAGGCCGGTCATATTTCTATTTTATAGTACCTTGCAATGGATGTCCTAATATCACACAAATAGGTTCATTCTCTTCTCTCCACCAAATAGCCAGTGTACAGGTCACCTGTGGTTGCTGTCACATTGTCATGATGGATGCTATACACAGGTAGTGACTGAGATAAGACCATATAAAGCTTTAGGTGACCAGGAAAATGCAGCCCTATTGCCTTATTCCTTCATCTTGTGAAGCCCGAACTGTCTGTTTCTATTGACTTTCCTACAGTTCCTGGCTATAAATTCCCTATTGCCATTAGTGGAATGGAAAGGCATGAGGGATGTTTGAAAGAACAGCAGCTGAAAAGTGACATAATGAGCAAACTGCCACCCACTCGCTCACTCACTGGATAACTCACTAACTCAACCGGATGGCTCACTCAGTCAGTCACTGACTGGCTTAATCAGTCACTGGCTTACTCACTCAATTGATCACTGGCTATCTTACTCATGCAGTCGCTGACTGGCTCACTCACCCAGTCACTGGCTGACTCACTCACTCCGTCACTGAATGGCTCACACACTAGATCATTGGCTGCGTAATTCACTCAGTCACAATCTGTCTCACTCACTGGATAGCACCCTAACACAGTCACTGAGTGGCTCACTCACTCTCTCACTGGCTGGAACACTCACTTAGTGACTGGCTGGCTCATTCGGTCAATTACCGGGTGGATAATTCACTCAGTCACTACCTTTCTTAGTCACTGTATAGCACACTAACGCAATCACTTGATGGCTCACTCATTCACAGTCTGTCTCACTCACTAGATAGCACACTAACACAGTCACCAGGTGGCTCACGCACATAGTCACTGCCTGGTTTCTACATTGAATCACTAGCTGGATGATTCACTCAGTCACTTGATAGCATGCTAACAGAGTCACTAGATGGCTCACTCATTCACTGACTGGCTCACTCACTCAATCACTGCTCGGCTTACACTCGAAATCACTGGCTGGATAATTCATTCAGTCACTGTCGGGCTCACTCAATAGATAGTACACTAACACAGTTACCATGTGACTCACTCGGTCACTGACAGGCTCACTCACTTAGTCACTGACTGACTTGCTTAGTTAATTACTGGCTGAGTCACTTGCTTACTCGCTGGCTGACTCGCTTATTCACTGGTTAGCTTTTGCACTAAATCACCTGCTAGCTGGCTGACTTTCCTAATAGCTCACTAATTCAGTCATTCATTCACTGACTAGCTTACACACTAAATCCCTGGCTGGCTCATTCACTTGCTGAATCACTCACTGTATAGCTCACTAAGTCACTGACTGCATTCCCTTTCTGGTTTGCTGGCTGGCTCATTCTTACTGCTCACTTGTTCCTACATTTACTCAGTCACTCAGCAAGTCTCTCGTTTGCTCGCTCACCTAACCACTCACTTTCTCCCTCAACTAGTCAGTCAGAAACTCATCCACTCATTGCTCACTTATTCATTTACTTAAACAGGCATTCAGTCAGTCACCACTCATTTGCACACCCAGAGGCTCTCTCTCACTCACCATCACCCTCATTCTCTCATTTGACCCCTGTGTTAAAATAATTCCAGCAGGATGAACCCACTCCGTGGCACCACTGTGTCAGCCCAACACTTTATTGTTGCTTCGTTTTGATCAATATCTCATACTGAGCCCCGCTATGGCAGTCGTGTGTGTGTTTTAGCTGACTGCTTCATTTTGTGCTCCTCCATCTGTTCTTATTAATACTCTGCAGAAGCTGCTTTCAAACAGCTGATCAGGAAGAGCACATCCTCTACAGAGAAGACACTTCTCTGTAGATCATATTAGTGCACAATTACTGTTTATTTACTAAACTTAATATATTATAAACATGTAATATAAAACAAAATGTGCAAAAGTTACCTTTTAAATTTTAGGTTTATGTTAAATATAGCAAATAAATACGCTCAGCATATTGACTCCCTTTTGTGATTGGTGCAGCTCAGCGGATAACACCACTACCCCCCAAATAGCCACCACCACACGTGGGAGACTGGGGTTCGAATCCCGGTCTGTGTGATGCTGTGCTACACCATTAAGAGTCCTTGGGCAAGACTCCTAACACTACATTGGCCTACCTGTAATGTGATTAACCTTGTAAGTCGCTCTGGATAAAAGCGTCATCTAAACGCCAGAAATGAAATGAAGAACAGTTGTACCCGGAAGGAAGTTTCGGATTGCTATTGGGAAGGGATATGAAAGTTACCAGTAACAATAAATAATAATCATTTTAGATTGATATGGGCAATATTTACTGAGCTACACCTACAGAAGTCGTCACTCAGTATGGCGTTGGGCTGCCATGTTTACTAATGCAAACTGTCATACTGTCACGCCTCCGGGTCTCTCTGGTCCTTTCGCCCTTCCGGACTCCACTTCCCAGAGGGCTACGCTCGATGGCGTCACACTCACGTGCTCCCAATAGGCAGTCCCCGTTCACTCCCGGTCACCTGAGTTCTAATAGCCAATGAACGTTCACATAAATACCCCGTGTTTCCGAGTGTGTGTTGCGAAGCTTTGTCTATTGTCATTTGTCTTTGTCATTTATTCTGGTTTGCTTTCTTTCTGGTTATTGACTCCCTTTGTCCCTCGTTTACCCCTTTTGGATCTCCCTATATTCCACTACTCTGGTTCTCGATCTCTGCTTTTCCTCTCTGACTTCCCTCTCGCCTCTTCCCTTTCATCTCAGTAGCCCTTGCTGACTGCTTTTCCTGGTTTAGACCTCTGCCTGTCCCTTATTATGTTCTGAAGCCCTACCTTCTCTGCTGGTTCAGTGTTGCTGATTGGATTGTCCACTGTTGTATCAAATAAAACTGTCTTGGCTTGAAGCTCAGCAGACGTCGCTCGGAGTCTTTTTGTCCTGACATATACAGGGGTTGGACAATGAAACTGAAACACCTGTCATTTTAGTGTGGGAGGTCTCATGGCTAAATTGGACCAGCCTGGTGGCCAATCTTCATTAATTGCACATTGCACCAGTAAGAGCAGAGTGTGAAGGTTCAGTTAGCAGGTAAGAGCACAGTTCTGCTCAAAATACTGCAATGCACACAACATTATGGGTGACATACCAGAGTTCAAAAGAGGACAAACTGTTGGTGCACGTCTTGCTGGCGCATCTGTGACCAAGACAGCAAGTCTTTGTGATGTATCAAGAGCCACGGTATCCAGGGTAATGTCAGCATACCACCAAGAAGGACGAACCACATCCAACAGGATTAACTGTGGACGCAAGAGGAAGCTGTTTGAAAGGGATGTTCGGGTGCTAACCCAGATTGTATCCAAAAAACATAAAACCACGGCTGCCCAAATGACGCTGTATTGGCTGCAAAAAGAGGCCCTACACCATACTAATAAATGACTGTGGTCTAAAACCAGGTGTTTCAGTTTCATTGTCAAACCCCTGTTTGTTTCAGCATGGACAGGTTCCTACTGTTGGCGCTGACCATGGTGCTTCCACACGCAGATTTGCTGGTCGTCTCCACCAAGACTAAAGCAGGGACCAGTCACTGAAGATGACAACCTGCCATCCTGAGTCACTCATTGCAGTCTTTGGGGTAACACCACGTTAACAGTTGTCCTGACAGTCTGTATGCATATAGTCCTGTGTTGTGCAGCCGCCTGCTGGCAATAACAGGATGACTCATTGAGGGCGTCACTACTCTGCTATCGTGGCAATAAGGCCTATCCATGCTTGCGTCACATGCACGGAAGTTAAAACTATTCTAACAGGAATAGGAACCATTCATCGTATTTACTGCATGTTCCTTCAGGAAACCATCATGTGGACACAACCACTTTTTGAAATGACGTTATGATCCACTTTCTTATGAATTTCATTCTGCCCTGCTCCACTTATGAGCCAAGAAGGAATAAACACCCCATTAGAGCATCTCAGCCGGCATTACAGCCATGGTGCATGCTGTTCTTATTCACGTCTTATTCACAGCAGTAAAGCACCTACTGGATTCTTTTACCCATGGTGGCATTTCTAGGTGTCTTTCAGGGACGAGCTTCATGTGAGAAGTCATGTGGAAAAACCAGGAGTTTATCTAAAGAAGACTGCTTTCATTTCAGCATCGAATTATTAGTTGTATTGTGTCAATCTAAGCTTATTAAGCCTCTGTATACACACACACACACACACACACATGCACACACACACACACACACACATCACACATACACACACACACCTCACACACACACACCCACACACACACACACACACACACACATCACACATACACACACACATCTCACACACACATCACACACCCACACACACACACACACACACACACCTACACACACGCACACACATCACACGCACACACACACATCACACGCACACAAGCGCACTCATCACACGCACACACATCACACACACACACCTCACAAACACACACACACTCACACGCACACACACGCACACATCACACGCACACACATCACACACACACACACACACACACACACACACACACACACACACACACACACACACACACACACACACACACACACACATCACACAAACACACACACATCTCACACACCCACACACACACACACACACACACACACACATCACAAATACACACACACATCTCACACACACACACATAACACACACACACACACACATCACACATACACACACACACATATACACACACACACACATCACACACACACACACATCTCACACACACACACACACCTACACACATGCGCACACATCACACGCACACACATCACACACATCACACACACACACACACACATCACACACACACACCTCACACACCTCACACACACACCAACACACACGCACACATCACACGCACACACACACACACACACACACACATCACATCACATCTTATCACACACACACACACACACACACACAAACGCACACATACACACACACACATCACACACACACACCCGCACGCACACACACACACACACATATCACACGCACACACACACACACACACGCACGCACACACACACACACACACACACACATATCACACGCACACACACACACATCACACGCACACACACACACACACACACACACACACACACATACACACACACCACACGCTTAAACACATCCATGCAGTTATTCTCATACAGTATATAGGCAATAAGCTCACTCACCCACACTTTAGATAAAAGCATCTCTCTCCTGGTGTTGTGCACCTGCCTCTTCTCTCCACACTCTTAGTTTCATCTTTCTTCTGCAACATAGGCCTCTTTTTATTACTTCTAAAAAAGCTAGCTCCTGCTCTTCAGATTGAGGTTTAGTCTAAACGGTGCAGGGCTCCCCCGCTTTGAAAGGTCAGAGGGAAGCCGTGGATCAATCGGCAGCTTATTGGAGAGTAACTGAGTCAGAGAGAGTGATTCATTTGGCTCAAGGGGGGGGACGGGTTAATGCATCTTCTAATGAGATTCTGCCTGGTGCTCCTTATCTCCAGCCAGCACTGGCATGCCAGAAACATACGTCCTCAGGTTAGACTCTCTGCGAGTGGATTTGAGTTCCTTTCCTGCCTCGGTTCTGCTGCTACCCCTCTTAAGATGTGAAATACTATAAGACGAGCAAGGGGTGTTTTGACTTCCCGCAGTTTGTTTTTTAACACGTTGAGGAACGGAGCTGGAGTGTAAGACCACGGAGTGTGTGTGTGTGTGTAATTAACACTTCCTGCTGAGAACGCCTTGGATTGGTGAAGAGTGGCAAGGGGGGCAGATGGCAGGGTGTGAGCGACGAGAGACAGAAAAGAGAGAAGTGTGCCAGAAAACATTAGTTACACTCGTTTCTCGGTGACCCGTTCTGCTTGGCATGTAGGGGAGCAGCAGACGTCTTCATACTGGGGTGCTGCATTAACAAATGGGCCTGGAAAAGGATGACGGTGAGGGCTGGGGATGAAAGAGAAAGATGTGGCAGTTGGGTAAAAGGGGCCTGACGGCACACAAGTGAGAGAAAGAAAAACTTGGGATGGGCTTGGTTATTCAGCGGTTCAAACATAACTCCTAACATTTGTAGATGTTTACATCAGCCAGTATTCGACTAAAGCATTAATGGCTGGACAGTGTTTGGAGAGTTACACAAAACGTTTACTCCATTACAAATTACCAATGAATGCTCTCAGACTGTAGTGTGATTTAGTTACTCATCACTTCATGGAAAGGGAAATGCTCTAAGACTTTACTTCTATGCTACTCACCGGATCTGCTGTCTATAATAAGCCAAATGTGCAGGTGTTCAGTCCCACTGTGTTGTTACTGCACCATATGTTGCCTAAGACGTTCGAGCGAGGTGGGAGCAACTGTAACAATTGGGTTGAGGCGGGATGCAAGAGCATAGTGGCTTTATTTGCTTCAGTCCAGGTGACAGGGTTCAAGACGGGGGTATGCGTAAAGGAGGGTATGAGTAAAGACATATCCAAAATAGAAACCAGAAACAAAACAAGGGTAAAGAACTGAAGACTAACACAAACACTACAAAAAACTGAAAACAAGAACACGGTTAAGATATACACTGGGAAAACAACAAGGTCTAACAAAGGGATAACCGCTCAGCACAAACACGAGAAAAACTACAACACAGAACTATCACAGGGTGGAAAACACAGAGACTTTACAAACAGACAGGGCAAACAAAGGGGTCTTAATACACATCCTAATGGGTAACAGATATGTCTCAGGTGTGGGAGTGGGCGGAGCTAAGGGAAGCAGGAAGAGCTGTGCTAAGACAAAGTAACCAGAGGGGGCGTTGTGAGACAGGGACAGGCAGGCAGAGATGTAACAGCAACTGGTGTATCATGTCTCAAAAAAGAATGTGGAGCCAAAATACACCTGACTTGATGTTAACATTGAGGCCTACTTTCCAGCAAAGTAAGTTCCACTTCAGGCCTGTTTGAGCTGGATTAGTTTAACCTGGGGAAGCACTGCAATTCATGTGATTACCAGCAAAGTCTGTGTTCAAGTCTGCAATAAAGTCTGCTAATAGCAACTCCAGAGCAAACGAATGCATAATATATTAGGAGGAGAGGAGCAATATCACGTCCAGTCAAACCATGTCTGTCAGTTTATAATATTGACGATATAATATAGTCTCAAAACAAAACACCTATTTTTTAATTTTATTTTTTATTATAGTCTAACAGCTAAAGAGGAATTACTTTTATCCATATCCTAATCCTGCTGACTGGACAAACATCACTCACCATACATGTCTAATTTGGTGGTAACTTTAGGCTGCTGCAGATGCCGTTGCATGAGGATGATGAGGCTGGATGTATGGAAAATGCCAATACACATGGGTCTAACAGCAGCAGTGTCAAAAATCCTAGTCAGGAAACACCACACTTCTATGTAACCATTAGAACATGAAGGCTTACTGCAGCTGAAAGCTCTACTTTTAACCACATGGCCAAACTAAGAGCTGTTTAGGAGACTTTATTTTCAAGAGTGGAACTGTAAGTTCCCCCAAGTCTTTTTCCCCCTACAATCCATTCTTTTCTCGGTTTAATCTGTGGACAGCTCGTGTTTAAAGATCCTATCTCCTGAACAGGCTCTACTTTAGAGGACTACACTTTTAATTTCCCCTTTAAGAAGCCGGTTAATGAAATCACAAACAGGGCGACGCGCTGGGACAGCGCAATGAGTTCAGGAGATGGAAGAGAAAAAAACTTGAGGCCTAATTGGCAGCGGCCCGTGTTTCCAGTGTAATTGCGCATTATCTGGCGAGTCACCTTCCAGGGTCATTAAGACCAGAGGAGATTAATTGAGCACAGCTCGCTAGTTCAGGAGGAAAAGCTCTGGAGAGAGGTGAAGATATTTGTCCCATTACTCAAGTGGCAAAAAAACTTCCCCATCATGTGCGCACTCTCTCACTCTCTCACTCTTTCTTTAAGCCTGTCTGTCTCTCTCTCATGCTTTGGCAGGCGCTGTAATTGTGACTGTGGGTGTCTGGCCTGTTTCTAAATCGGCTCCTCCACTCCAGCCTGGTTTTTGCCATTATTAGAACGCTCCTGACCTTATTTGTGAAGTGCTGAGCTTGAGTTGAGGTGTTTTTGGGTCCCTGTTGAGGGAGACTGGCAAAGTTCAGCAATTACAGCCTCGAAGCAATTATAAGCATTAATGACTGAGCAGCAAAACAGGAGAGCAAGATGGAGCAATTTGGTCCTTGCTCTTCTGTTTTTTTTTTTTTTATTTCAGATCATTTTATTCTTGTTTCCAGAATTCTAATCTGTTAGTAGTGCCCTGCCCTAACGTAGTCGATCATGGTCACCAATTAGCATTGTGCAAGCTGAATGCCTAAGTCAACACAAACTTGCCTCATGTTGCATCAAGTTGTCTGCAACTGACTTGGTTAAGTCATTTCTGACACTAAACAGAAACTATTATCTGTAAAATTGGGCAAATATACAAACCCAATTCCAGGAAAGTGTGTGTGTGTGTGTGTGTGTATATATATATATATATATATATATATATATATATATATATATATATATATATATATATATCCTGTGCCATGTACAGAAACACCCCCCCCACCACAGGGATGGTGTTTTTTTGGATGGTACTCATCAT
Organism: Prochilodus magdalenae; assembly: GCA_024036415.1. Lineage (NCBI taxonomy): Eukaryota > Metazoa > Chordata > Actinopteri > Characiformes > Prochilodontidae > Prochilodus > Prochilodus magdalenae. Next base: position 287,901 of record JAMWET010004036.1, on the reverse strand, counting down.
TCTTCGTCCTCCAAACACGGCGAGTGGAATTAAGACCTAAAAGTTCTATTTTGGTCTCATCTGACCACAGAACTTTCTCCCATGACTCCACTGGATCATCCAAATGGTCATGGGCAAACTTAAGCCGAGCCTGGGCATGTGCTGATTTGAGCAGGGGAACCTTCCGTGCCATGCATGGCTTTAAACTATGACGTCTTAGTGTATTACCCACAGTAACCTTGGAAACAGTGGTGTCAGCTCTCTTCAGGTCATTGACCAGCTCCTCCCGTGTAGTTCTGGGCTGGTTCCTCGCCTTTCTTAGGATCATTGATATGCCATGAGGTGAGATCTTGCGTGGAGCCCCAGTCCGAGGGAGAGTGACAGTCATGTTTAGCTTCTTCCATTTTCTAATAACTGCTCCAACAGTTGATCTTTTTTCACCAAGCTGCTTGGCAATTGCCCCGTAGCCCTTTCCAGCCTTGTGGAGGTCAACAGTTTTGTCTCTGGTGTCTTTTGACAGCTCTTTTGGTCATGTTAGTAGTTGGAGTCTTACTGATTGTGTGGGGTGGACAGGTGTCTTTATGCAGCTCACGACCTCAAACAGGTGCTTCTAATTTAGAATAATAAGTGGAGCGGGGGTGGAGTTTTTAGAGGCGGACTAACAGGTCTTTGAGAGCCAGAATTTTTGCTGATTGGCAGGTGTTCAAATACTTATTTGCAGCAGTAGCACACAAATACATTATTGAAAAATCATACATCGTGATTTCCAGATTTTTTTTTTTTAGATTATGTCTCTCACAGTGGACATGCACCTAAGATGAAAATTTCAGACCCCTCTATGATTTCTATTTGGGAGAACTTGAGAAGTCGCATGGTGTTCAAGTACTTATTTTCCTCACTGTATACGCTTTAAGTTATATAATGTGTATATATGCATAAATATATGCTTATTATAAAATGTTGGGACATTTTTCAAAGAGCCCAATTAAGTCCAGATCAGAATTAGACAGGAGGATGGTTGTAGGTGAGAGAAAAAGGTATGTTTTGAAGTTAGACTTACATGTGGGATGGGAATTAGACTGCCGGATGGAACTTGAAGCTTTGATGAAGGAATAGTGAGTAGCCAGACTGCAGAGGACCTAAGAGTATTAGTAGACTTGTAAGGAAAGAGAAGATCAGACAGATAAAAATGAGTCAGGTTGTTAAAAGCTTTATAAGTGAGGAGCAGGATTATGAAATTCTGAAATGTATATGGTACTTTAATGGGGAGCCAGTGGAGTTTTGACAGTAAAAATCCAGTTTTAAATGCTTATGTTATTACTGAGAGGGAGAATATAAATGCTAAACAAAAGTGGTCCAAGAACTGAACCTTGTAGAACCTGGTAATGAACAGTCCAGGGCAGAGCCATCAGTGCCCAGTTCATCCAACCTTGACAGGAGGGTTGTATGGCACAGTGTCAAAAAGCTGTGCTGAAGTTCAGCACCAGCATCTACAGATACAAAAAGATCATTGATGACCAGAGTCAACACTGCTTCAGTGCTGTGGAATGGGTGGAATTCTGGATGGATGGAACGATTTCAAGAGATTATTAGGTAGAAATGTTAAAAAAACACCATATACAGGTCAGGTCATGCTATTATTACAAAAACTAAAAAAGGACCATCCGGGAAAGGCTTAGTACTTGGGCAAGGATGAGTTGAAACTCACCACTTTGCCATAACGATATCAATAGCATTCCACAACCAGCTTTTTTTTTAAATTTCACTTCATATGGTGTATAAAGCATGAAAAGATCCAGGCCTCAAATAGCACTGCTTTAATAACTGGCATTCTTCTGTAAGGTATATAACCACATGGGCTCTGAAATGCTATGACAAATCCTTTTCAAGAAGGTACAGTCAGTCGATACATCAACAAATGCAAGATAAGCCTCTCCTACGCAAAGGGAAGGCCATATATCAGGAACATACAGATATGCTGCAGCAACCTCTAGGCTGAAGATGATCTGAGAAGTACCGAGACAACGTGGGAATGTGTGTTGTGGACTTGCGGGTCCACCTATGGAATTATTTTTCAGAAATAACTGATGGACTGTTCTCCAGAGCGAAGAGAGACCATACTGGTCATTACCAATTTAGAGTAGCTTGCATATCTGTAAAGGCACCATTAATGCCATCTACTCAACATGTTCAGGAACATCCCAGCTCGTTTGAGCGAAATAACACCAAGCCACATTCTCATGGTAAGAAGCTGCAGATGCTAGACTGGCCAGTCCATGTCCGAAGGCATGGGTAACCTGTACAGCTATGAGGGGTACTCATGCATTTTGGAGCAACATATTTGCCTTTTAGACTGCACCTTTTCAGGGATGTCAATGTTTACTTCAGCCACATTATTTACATTTATGGTATTTAGCTGACACCCTTATCCAGAGTATTCCAGGGTATTCATGTTACAGATAGGCCAATGTAGTGTTCGGAGTCTTGCCCAAAGATTCTTATTGGTGTAGCATAGCATAGTAACCCAGACCGGGAATCGAACGCCTGAAAAGCCAATACGACATCTCCCAGATGGTGTGGTAGCTCCCTGGTGAGTAGCGGCCTTATCCGCTAAGCTACTCCAACCACACCAACGTTATGCACGTTACAATAGCATGGTTGTGTAATCAGAGACTGGTGCGCTATGAAGAGCAGTTATGACAAAGAAGCCCCTGTGTGTTTGCGGCGCTGAAGACTTGCATGTAACTGAAGAATGGCAAATTATGCAGCTTTCAAAGCTGAATCATTCAGGAACTTCTTCCTTAAATATTTAGTGAATGCTGTTGAAAGGAAAGATGATGTAACACAGCGGTAAACAACTTAATACAGGTCCAACCAGAGTTCACTAATCGCTTCTTTCCGCTTTAGTCATTTAAATTCATTACTGTTCCAACTTTTAAAATTGGGTTTGTGGAAGGTTTAATTTAGGCGCATTGTGTTCCTGAGCTAGTGTTCATTTCCTGAGCTAGTATGTACAGCTGGCCCAGGGTATTTAGAACTGTCCTAAAAAGCCATTAGATTAGCAGTAGAAGTGGTGATGACTCACACTGACCAATGAAATGGCTTAACTTATTCTGCTTTTTCCATCTTAAATGCTTCTCTCACAAAGTCCGGTACCGTAAGTACCGTAAGTTTGGGACTGGTGCGGATTGTTTTTGCACCATGCAAGTTGTTCCACGTGCACTGAACCCATATACAGGGGTTGGACAATGAAACTGAAACACCTGGTTTTAGACCACAATCATTTATTAGTATGGTGTAGGGCCTCCTTTTGCAGGCAATACAGTATCAGTTGGTCTTGGGAATGACATATACAAGTCCTGCACAGTGGTCAGAGGGATTTCAAGCTATTCTTCTTGCAGGATAGTGGCCAGGTCACTACGTGATGCTGGTGGAGGTTCGTCCTTCTTGGTGGTATGCTGACATTACCCTGGATACCGTGGCTCTTGATACATCACAAAGACTTGCTGTCTTGGTCACAGATGCGCCAGCAAGATGTGCACCAACAGTTTGTCCTCTTTTGAACTCTGGTATGTCACCCATAATGTTGTGTGCATTGCAGTATTTTGAGCAGAACTGTGCTCCTACCTGCTAACTGAACCTTCACACTCTGCTCTTACTGGTGCAATGTGCAATTAATGAAGATTGGCCACCAGGCTGGTCCAAATTAGCCATGAGACCTCCCACACTAAAATGACAGGTGTTTCAGTTTCATTGTCCAACCCCTGTAGATGCCCATATAGAACTGAGTGCAGTTTTCTCCTTCTTCCTTTCTGAGATCTTATCACCTGGTCTTGCCGACCTCCTCTACTACCTCCCTCCCTTTGTCACATTAGTACTTATTTATTTATTTAGCCGAGACTGTAGACAGTACATCATTAGTTCCAGAACTTGCTGCAAGCTCAATTTTATCTGCTGTCTCTGGACAGGTGCTGTGTTACCAGCCTTCCAATTAACAGCAAGACAGGATAAATCTGATGTCTACTACCTAGCAAAAGTAACACAAGCATTTGGCCCAGCTAAATGAAGTGAAAGTGCTTGACAGTCAGGTTCCAGAGGAATTCTGAGGCAGCCGGGTCCTACACTGTGCCATATAGAGACATATCACAGAAGCAGGTACAGAAAAAGGCAGTAGCAAAAAAAAAAAATTTAAGTGAGAAATGGAAATTTGAAAATCATTGCATTTGGGAGAACAGTCAAAACCTTACAACACTGAAACTCGAAACTTTAGAAATTACGAATTTACTATTAAAGAGTAGTAATTGCTAAAATAAGAAGAGTGTGGTGTCATTTAATGTGAATTAATGAATTATTTCTGACGCACTTCTTGAGGACAGATTCTGTAAAAAATGCATATTCTAAACTTTTGATTGATAATGCTGTTTGTAGTTAAAGGAATGAATATGTATATGTGTCTGATATCAATTTCTAGTCAGTGCATACAGTCTTGTTTTGTCAGATGTGCATGCGTGAATGTGTTAAGGAAATTGTAAATCAGGATTAAATCTGATTCTTAATGGATCTAGTTTAATTATGAAAGGCTCTTGGGTGACCTAGCCCTCTTAGCGCCCTGTTGTTTACAATGGCAGATATAATAAGCTTAGTTAACATTATTAAAAGTTAATGTGAGACTCATGCAAAGCCATTAACACTGTACAAGCTTTATAGCATCTTAACCTAGTTATGTGTCTTCATTTAGTCTGGTCACATACTGGGTATTTCACTCACTCAGACGCATCAAATAAAATGATGCGCAGCCCCGGAATCACTAAATCTACCCCTGCCGATAGTCCAAGACAGGATAATTGACCTCACAGTCTTACAGTAGCTTGGCCGTCCCATATCAGAATTGGCAGTTAACGCTCTCCTCTCTACCTTGACTTGTCCAATGATGCTGCGTTGATAGATTGACTTTGTGGCAGTTTGAAAAGTGGTGGTGGCTGGCTTCATGTGACGAGAAGCACTGGTGGCATCATGAGATAAGGAGAGTTAATAACTCCAGACAGCACATAAACAATAGGCTACAACACAACACCGCTATTCAAAGTGTAACACTTCAACAGAATCGCTCCAGGCCACTAGGGGCAATCCTGTTCAGCGCAACGAAACATACATAGCATGCTATAGATTTCTGATGAATGCATTGTTGTGCTGGAGCTGTTTGCTAGTGTAGGTTTCTTTTCAGGTCTTAGGACTCTGTGGGCTGCTGTAGTCTTGCGCTAGCGTGCTAAAGAGCGCTAGAACGCTGAGAGAAGCAAACGGCACATCCACTCGGCAAATGTCAACATGATAAATCCAGCCTTTACAAGCGGCTCTGCTGGGAGCCAGCCCGTGTCTCTGGATTAATAATCACATCTATCAAATTGTTTTTGGAATAATTAATGCCGACTGGGCTGTCATATATATCCCCACGCGAGAGTCTATAAATCCACTCCTTAAAAACGAGTTATAGAAATTTATTGCCGGCTATATTTGTAAACCCTTGGCTTGTTAACCCCTTATTGGCTGGTGTTCTGCAGGGAAGACTGATAGAAGCGGCAGTGTGAGAAAAGTAAAGCTTAAAGGAGCAATAAAAAACACTGAGGCTTGTATTGTGCCATAGGAAACAACTAATGGCTATGTCATGGCAAAAGAAAGCAAACTACAGATTCATATCTTTCTTTTATATTGTAGTGGCTAAATATTTAACCACCACCAATGGGAGCATTAGGCAAGTGTACAACTAAGCCTGAACTCACACTGTACATGCATTGAGAAACATATGTGTGTTTAAAACTCTAAAGAGGATTGATTTTTTTGATAACCATTTTCAATGCCACCCAAAGGTTCCCTTAACATTTAAGAGACCAGAACTACCAGAATGTCCATAGAGGTTATTTTTGACTGTTTTTTGACCTTTAAATGCTTATTAATACCACAACAGAGAATAACTGGGGAAAATACGAACAAATTAAAAACAAATTTGTTTTTGTTATTTTGGGATCTGTCCTAATCAATGTCAGGATGTTGAATTTAAATTGAGTTTTGATTATTATGTTTTTGTAGATCTGTGTGCTGGTTATACAGTTAGGATTAACAGAGTCTTTGTGATAAAGCTTTGGATGGTTTATTACTTCTACATGTGAATAACAGGGCCAATACAACATAATAGCAACCATCTTAAACCTCATGCTCTCCCCTAGCCACCTCCAGGGTGCTTCATCCTTGTCATGATATGTTGCATTTACCATAGGTTTGCAGACAGCCAAAGTTTATAGCAATATACCATTATGCATAAGCCTGTATGGTCTGACCTGTACCATTTTATTTCATTCATTCATCCATCCATCCATCCATCCATCCATCCATCCATTCATTCATTCATTCATTCATTAATCTTCTAAGCAGTTAATCCTTTCAGGTCATGAGGTGGAGCCTATCCCAGCACTTATTGGACAAAAGGCAGGAAACACCTGGGACAGGCCGCCAGTCCAGGGTAAGCCTCTGTGTTCTAGATTGTGCTTTGTGCTGTTTGCCTGGTCTTTCTAGCTATTCTGTAAGCTAATGAGATAAGGTGAGCAGGCAGTATGTGAGAGTGCCCCATTTTGGCTGACTATTTCAGCAGTGGCTGGCTGCTAACTCACTCATCATAGCGGCACTAACACTGGCTTCAAAGGCAAGAAAACTGTGGTTTAATAATTCTTCCTGTAGAAAAGCCCTCTTGTAGTTTGGTACTTTGGTCTTCCACAAACTGATTAAGATCTCATCTCCATTTTTTCTTTGGTTTGAGAAACAGGTAAGAATTCTTCTAATCGCTCTTTTTGATTTACAGCTATGCTTTTTTGAAGACATCCAAATCATGGTTAGGATTGTTCAACTAGGAAGGACCACCTGGGTAAACCAGTTAAAAATAGCACCTCCCTGAGGCAGACCGGGGCCGTTAAGAATACCAAAGTCCAAAGCTCCCTGGTTGTGGGTGAAGCAGCTAAACAATGACTTTTCCCTTATTTTTCTTTATTTGACCATCTGTTTTCTCCGATGGACAGCATAGCTGTGATATGTTTAGATTCCTGGACTGCCCAGAATTTAGATTTTTGAGAGATTCGGGATGTCCAAATGGCTAATTAGGAGGTGCTAGAGCAATTTACAGTACACAGGACCCCCCTGTATTTCATACCTTGTGAGCCGCTTACTGAATGGCTGTTCCTAAAATAGCTTTGCTGGAACAGCAGACATGAAGAACCTATGCAAATGCAGTCTAATGTATACGGTCAAAATGACCACTATGGGCATTCCAGGTAGGGATAATCAGATAAAGCTAGTAGGTACGGAATAACCCCTGCTAAAAATGTCTAGCTTGCTGAAATACCGGGGAAAAGAGCTGGCTCTGGAAGACAAACTCCAGTCCAATGTGAAGTACCAGTCAAAACCTTCTTGTTCAGTGGTTCAGTTTGAATGGTTGAATAGTTCTACTCTGTGTTATTACTGAAGACATATAATGAACACATATGGAATTATGTAGTAAAGAATATAGTGTTAAACAAACCAGAATAAGGTTTATATACTTTGGATTCTTCAAAGTAGCCATCTTTTGCTTTGATGACAGCTTTGCACACTCTTGGCATTCTCTCAATCAGTTTCATGAGGTAGTCACCTGGAATGGTCCTTCATTCCTGCTGCTTCAGCAGTGCTATTTTAGGAACAGCTATTCAGTAGCCTGCTTGCAAGGTGCAAAAAGTAGTGGGGTCCTGTATACTGCATCCCGGTCTGGGACCTCTTAATTAGCTGTTTGGACATCCTGGGGAACTTTGAAAAATGCAAAGTCTAAAACACATTTTGGTTTGTTTAGCACTTCTTTATGTTTACCACACAAGTCAATATGTGTTTCTTCCTACATCTGATGTCTTTAATATTGTGTAAAATAATAAAAAATAAACAAGAACTTTGAATGAGAAGGTGTGTCCCAACGTTTGGCTGGTACTGTACATGCCAAAGTGACCACAAATGACATTAGAAGGTATGAATACTCCGAATTCCGATTATTCCAAAATCTACAATATGTTCTAGTTTAGGAAAATGTGACACCTTGGATTTTCTAGGGTTAAGATTCTTTCTATTAATGGTTCTCCTGCAGAACTTTTACCTAACCTCCTTGTGGTGCATTAATAAAAACACAGATGATTAACACATTAGGGTAGACAAGTTCCTCAGTACTCAGAAAAGAACAGATGCTCATTAATTCAAAATGCACTACTGTTATGAGTGCACTTTCAGCTCCTGAGTGGCACAACCATCTAAGCTCTTGTGGTATCATTGGGGGAATCTTCAGTTTGTACCCTCTTAATGCCACAGCTGTCTGTAACCAGGAGTCAGAGAAAGCAAAATTAGCCTCTCTCTCCCTCTCCCTCTCTCTCTCTCTCTCTCTTTCTCTTTCTCTCTCTCTCTTTCTTTCTCTTTCTCTTTCTCTTTCTCTCTCTCTCTCCACCTCTCTCTCTCCCCCTCTCTCTGGGTAAGCAGGATGGCCCACCCTCGACACACTGCTAGTCAAGGTTAGTGTCTGCTAGCTGATGCAACGAAATTAGCAGGTAGCGTTCTCCTCGGAGGACGATGAGCTGCCAAGTGATGTTGTGCTAGCAGTTTGAAAACAAGTGATGACTGCGTTCACATGTCTTGTCTTTCATTCCTACAGCTTTCATTCTTAACCCTTTAAAGAACCACGTGTTGAAAGGTACCTCAGGTAGGAAGAGGTTCTTCTTCTGTGGCACCCCTACAAAGAACCATTTTGGCACCTTTATAAAGTGTTGTTCCTCCATAATGCATGCTGCTATGTGGTTTTTGGCTTCTCTGTGGCAAAGCACATTCAAATACATATTTCATAGACTTCTGCTGTTGCATGGTTTCTCATGAATTGACTGTGTGACTTTACACAGCTGCGGTTTACATTCTGATGGCACAAAAGCGGAACTCGCCTTGTAGGTTGATGCGGGCAAACAGCAGTTGACAGTTTTCATTACCGCTGACTCCCTGCCTGGGTGCCACATACAGATTGATGGCTCGGATAAAGGTAATCTTATTACACGCTCATTAATAAAACATATACTTCATTAAGTGTTCTATTAAGACTTCAATGAGGGCTGTTATCTGCTATATGACTGTCACCTCATTGTATTTAGTTACACTGTGTTTGTGCATCGTTTGTTTGAACATTGCTGTCTCCGCATAATAAAGCTGTAATTTCTGAAGCTTGAGCAGGTTTCTTCAGACAGATGATTGAACTGGGTGCTGAAATCTGGCTTTTTCAGGGGAGCTCTTGGAAAAAGTAGTTCTAGAATGATCAATAAGGCCTCACTGTGTTTTGAGTGATGGATGCTTCTGACATCCTTCTCTAACCACTAGTCTAAATCTCTACACCAGATCTATGTTTTAAACAATGTAGAGCTAAAAGCATTGGGTTCAGTGTCATAGAAGAATAACTGTTTGCTCCCTTAAGAAATTAAATGGATGGTTTCATGCAAAGTTTAAAGAACTGCAGCTCCACACAATGTAAATGTTCCATAATAAGTAAAAACTTTCCAAACCAGGAACCATCTGAGACGCTGTATATATAGAAGCTTTATAAATAGTATAGAGGAGAATCTCTTGCTCTCTAGCTCCTAACCAAGCTGAACATATGTGGTTCCTCCTAGCTTTTATATCATGCACCAGTCTCCTCCGGCTCAGCAGAGAGATTTTCATCCCAAACAGTCGATCCTAAGAGCTGATCAGTGGATTTGAACCAAATTTTGCAAGTTGCTGTATAGTAAGGCTTCCTGTATCCACTCTGGTTAATGACTGCTGAAACCCTGCTTGAGTAATCCTGGATTTCCTGGATCCTGGATTTCCTTGTTAGAACACTAAATGCGAATAAGACCTGGTGATGCATTGTGTTGCAAGTTACTCTGTCGCATCATGTGACACTTTTACATCCTGTTTTCATAAATTGAATGAAATGAAGCATTTAGCATCACTTCCCATGTTCGGTATGGATTTAATATGTCTTCCTAAACTGGCTGTAGATGCACTGTCGGTGCCGATTTGCACAACTACATTAAAGGCGCTCTATTGGTGCCGGTGTGAATACCGCCATAAAAAAGGTAAAAAGGTATGGCTTCACTTTTTTTTTAGTGTGTGGTGACCTGTAACAGCCTAGCTCTGCCCTTTATTGATACTGGCTAACAGATCATTGAAATGTCTTCAGTATTGTACACTTTCACCATGAGAATCTTATTTGTTTTAATGTTTCGAATCAAGCAGGACTAAATCACTTTTACTAAACATCAGGCACCAACTACAAAACTAAATTAAATAAAAATCTATATGGTTTATAATTCTCCATCCATCCATCCATCTTCTTATACCGCATAATCCAGCTAGCATCATGGCTGCAGAAAGGAAAGAAGAGAAACCCAGATGACCCTATCCCCTGCAAATTAGTTCTGGTGGATCCCACACATCCCCCAGCTAGTTAGGAGACATACAGGGGTTGGACAATGCAGAAAGGTTTTAGAACAATCATTTATTAGAGAACAGCCAGTTTCAGGAATGACAATACTGCCTATCCCCTGGTCAAGGGATTAGTAGTGGCGCCAGGTCACTAAACGTGATGCTGGAGGTGTGGCCTTCTTGGTGGATCGACAATACCCTGGATAAACCGTTCCCTTTGCTGTCTTGGTCACAGCCAGGTAAGGAGACAATCTGTCCTTCTCTGGTATGTTCCACCCAGTTGTTGTCTTGCAGTCTTTTGAGTCAGAACTGATCTCCTGGTTAACTGTCCATCTGCTCTTAGGGGGCATGTGCATTTAAGGATCTCCATGCGAGCCAATTCCTCCCTGTCTATAAGGAACTGCACCAGTTTCAGTTTTCCCCCCTGTAGCTGGACCAGTTGTTTCTGGGATGATCTCTGGGTCCATTGCCAGGGGGCACATTTATCTGCCCACCCAGGGCTGCCTGCATTTGCTGGGCCCACCTGGCTCGGCCAGGTTATGTGGGCTGCCCAGCCACCAGGAGTGCTCTATGTGTCTTTGTAACTTAATATTGGACAACCCAGTCCGGGACCCACATCAACATATCCAGAAGATGCCCATGCCCACCATACCCAACCGTGCCAAGGCCTGGTGTTTCTTCAAAAGCAGACTTTGTAATAAGGACAAACTGGCAAACTATTCAAATCTTCATTGTGCTCAAGTGCCGTGAGTCGATGTGAGAGGTTAGATGAGGAAGGCCCAGATACAAGTCCTACTTTTCTCAACTTTCAAATAAACTCAGCTTTTTTGTTTTGGCCGCACTAATGGGTGATTCATGTTTTTGTCTGACCGTATGAATATTTTAACATGCTTAAAAACTCAACAAAAAGGGACTAACAGACGTTCCGGATGCCAGTCTAATTCTGGAAGATCCGGCTTTGACCCTCACTCTTTTTCAACATGAAACAGTAGCTATCAGAAAGTGGTTAATTGCTCCATCTAAGATAATGCACTCAGTTGCTCTGGGAGAACAGGATTATTATCAAAGTGAAGTTGGTGCTTTTTTCCACCCCTCATACTATCGATCTTCTGAGAGCAATTTCCAGGGAAGCCATGGAAAACTTTCTTCTGCTTGTAGTTAAAAAACACCACAAGCTGAGTTTGTTTGAACTGATCATTTGACTAGTTAAATATCTCCACCTACTACTGGGAATCTAAACCCGTCTTAGAGTTAAATGTCTTCTCTGTTAACACCTCAGAACATTATGTTTTCAGAGATTCTGACTTCATGTTCTTCTGAGCAATTTCAGTACTGAGAGCCAGTTAACGGTGCCATAGAACGCATATTCCAGGCATTTAAAATCTTACAGCGTGGCTGCTACTTACCAGTTGCCGCTGGGGTTGTGATTCCAATCAAAGTGGGAAGTCTCTTTTAACCTCTCTACACTGTGCAAAGCCTCAATATTGTCCAAGGTTTGAGAAACTGGAGTGAAATGTGCAGACATGAACTAAAGCTGTACTGGTTCTTTCTAAAGGTTCACTAGCTTGTTTTGCGATTTTACAAGTCCTGCACAGTGGTCAGAGGGATTTCAAGCCATTCTTCTTGCAGGATAGTGGCCAGGTCACTACGTGATGCTGGTGGAGGTTCGTCCTTCTTGGTGGTATGCTGACATTACCCTGGATACCGTGGCTCTTGATACATCACAAAGACTTGCTGTCTTGGTCACAGAGAAAATATTGCTATGCACCAACATTTTGTCCTCTTTTGAACTCTGGTATGTCACCCATAATGTTGTGTGCATTGCAGTATTTTGAGCAGAACTGTGCTCTTACCTGCTAACTGAACCTTCACACTCTGCTCTTACTGGTGCAATGTGCAATTAATGAAGATTGGCCACCAGGCTGGTCCAATTTAGCCATGAGACCTCCCACACTAAAATGACAGGTGTTTCAGTTTCATTGTCCAACCCCTGTATATAGGCATACTCTAAAGCACACTATATATAGTGTTTGTAAGAACTGAGAATATCCATGGTATGTTAATTATACGTGTATTGTGACATACTGGAATATAATTTATCAAGATAATCATAAGTATTGTTAAATTGCCCAGCTCTACTTAGATGTACAGTTTGGGGAAACATATTTAATTGATATACTGTAGGAGTTTGCATTATGCAGAAATATATTGGCAACCCCAACACACAGCTCTGTCTACGCACATTCATTGATAAGCCTATTTCCATCAAAACAACAAGCTGTGCACCCAGAAAAACTACAGTCAGGAAGTAATGTATATGGGTAGGACGATATGATCTCTCTACAGCATATTTTACAAAAACATCTTAAAAATTCTCATTCATTCTAGTTTCTAATTTTAGAACTACAATTAGAATTAGATTCACTGGCCAACTAGACTTGCAAACAGAGGAATGTGTCCTCCAAAATTAATCTGTCTATGCAGTGGAACACTCACATACACACACGGAGTGAGCACACTTGCCTGAAGTGGTAGGCAGCACAACCCACGGTACCCAGGGAGCAGTTAGGGGTTAGATGCCTTGCTCAAGGGCACTTCAGTCATGTCCTGTCAGTTTAGGGGATTGAACCATCCAACTTCCAGTCACAAAGTTCCCTAACTTCCAGCCTTAACACTAGTGATTACACACTAGGGGGCAGTTAGCACACTTGCCCGGAGCAATGGGCGGCCCTATTCACAGTGCCTGAGAAGCAGTTGGGAGTTAGGTGCCTTGCTCAAGGGCACTTTCAGTTCTATTGAGTAAAAAGTGTGGATGTGTTCAGACTACATTAGCCGTTTTGCCTCCGTTTGGTAGGTCTATGTGTCTCCACCTGTATGGGCAGGTTATTTGTGTTTATCTGTGCCTAAAAACAGCTTTAAAGAGTGACTGGTTCCTGTGTGTCTGACTATTACAGTGTCCACAACACTTTGACATTGAAGCAGCTCCTCATTCACTGCCAGCTTGAATCATTTGTTCATTAGTGCAAAAATCTACGTCATGTGGTTTCAGTTGGTAGTGGTACTTATTTATGAACATCAGTATTGATACTGGGAATTATTTCATGCACTGATATCAGAGTCCTGCCCTTTTTAATAATGATTGGAAGAGTAAATACTAGAGCTCTCACCCCCCGGCCCATACAGTCCACATATTGAAAATAAACTTCAAAATAGTCAATTTTGAAATCATGTCTTTGGGGAAACACATTTGCATATATTCTCTTATTCAGCATACTGTAGTTTAGTTTTGCGCATTAATTTTGAAACTGCAGGCTATGCTTTGGATATTGTAGTTGTTTTTTTTTTGTTGTTGTGTTTTTTTTTTGTCTTTTTTTCATGTGTGATACAGGACAGCCAATCAAAACAGAGCACATCAATCAATCAGTGTTTATTTGTATAGCGCTTTTTACAACCAATGTTGTCTCAAAGCAGCTTCAAAGAAAATCAGTTTGTTATATATAAGAAAAGGAAAGAGAAAAAAAACACAAGGTTAATGTACAGACATTTGAGGGTGGGGGGGTGGGGAAAAACCGGGTCCAAGCCCTCCTTGAGCAAGCCAGAGGCAACAGTGGCGAGGAAAAACTCCCTTAAGTGAGGAAGAAACCTCAAGAGGAACCAGGCACATATACATATAAATACATATACATATTTTAAAAGCAAAGTAACTTAGATTGCCTTTTTCATTTCAAGGGACCAAAAGGGTAAAGAATCTTCCCCCTCTTCAGGTTGTCTTGTGGTTGTAACTTACCCTGAAAATATAACCAAAAATCCATATCAGAAATATTTGCCATTTATTATTGTTAGCATTATTGATCATGTCAGATCACTGTTTTGGGCCTAACCCTACTATGTACACCTAAAGGTTCTTTAGGAAGGTAAAGTCGTACTACTATTGAAGTGGTATTCAACCTGAGGATAGGTGTTACATCTGTCTGTCTATCTGTCCATGTGCTTTTGTTTTGGTCATGTGCTCCTCCTGTCTCCGCCCTCTAGGTCCTGTGTTTGTAGCCCCGCCCCTTCCCAGGTGTTCCTTGCTAGTCCGTGTTCATTTATACTCCCTGTGTTCCCCTGTGTTTTTGCGTGGTGTTTGATTCCATGTTAGATGTTAGTTTGGTTTCTTGTTGTATGTTTCGATCCTTGATTGTTAATTTGTCCTCCTGTTTCCTGTTCCCTTGGTTTGCTTCTGTCTTTTGTTTTGTTATTTTGTGTAGTAGTAAAACACTTGCACTTACAGGGGTTGGACAATGAAACTGAAGCACCTGGTTTTAGACCACAATCATTTATTAGTATGGTGTAGGGCCTTCTTTAGCGGCCAATACAGCGTCAGTTGGTCTTGGGAATGACATATACTGCGTCCTGCACAGTGGTCAGAGGGATTTTAAGCCATTCTTCTTGCAGGATAGTGGCCAGGTCACTACGTGATGCTGGTGGAGGTTCGTCCTTCTTGGTGGTATGCTGACATTACCCTGGATACTGTGGCTCTTGATACATCACAAAGACATGCTGTCTTGGTCACAGATGTGCCAGCAAGACGTGCACCAACAGTGTGTCCTCTTTTGAACTCTGGTATGTCACCCATAATGTTGTGTGCATTGCAGTATTTTGAGCAGAGCTGTGCTCTTACCTGCTAACTGAACCTTCACACTCTGCTCTTACTGGTGCAATGTGCAATTAATGAAGATTGGCCACCAGGCTGGTCCAATTTAGCCATGAGACCGCCCACACTAAAATGACAGGTGTTTCAGTTTCATTGTCCAACCCCTGTACATCCAGCCTCCTCGTCTACCCCTTGTGTGACAGTAGGAAACGTTAGATTTTTTTTTTTTTTGGAATTTATGGAATGTATCCATCTGGCTAAAACAGAAAATGTTTATATTTATTTATTTTGTGTTTACAGTGTTGCGTTACTATTCAGTTAAGTGAAATTTTGACATGGTCCACTGATCACTATGTTACAGTTGTTGCAGTTTAAACCATAGGCTAGGTTAAATCCTCCTGTGGGTGGTGGAAGCTTTTGTGGTCAGTTGTGTGGCCAGTGAGTTACAAAAGCACATTTTTTCATTCGTCTGTTTCACATCATCTTTGCGAATGATCACCTATGGTGTTAAAGCAGTAGATACGAGAGCATGCGGATCTTTTAAGAAATTAAGACATCATTCGAAACCAATCCAAACTTCTACAGTGTTGGTTAGAAATCTCTGAATTCTGATTCGCAGGACCCGTACATTTACTCAGCGGTTACATTTGTTCTGTGAGGCTGTGCCATGTAAGCTGTATACTGACTCATTCTTGTTTTCTTTGTCTCAGTCCATGAACCATGCTGTGCTTATTCTTAAGACTAATACACATGGCGCGTTCGTTTATCATGGGTCCACAGAGCTGTGAAAAATGCAGAAATTAAAGATGGTTATCACCTCCATTAAATTAGGTGTCAAGCAAAAAAAAAGGAAAAATGCTTTGCCCCTCGTTTGACATTAGTATGTAAATTGGCTTATTGTGAACTCATCTTACTCTTAATATAACTCCCAGGCCTGCACCATTTTAATATATTCACATAACCGAGCTGCAAAACATTCATTTCTGTGGCGAGTTTCTGACCCGATGTGGCATCGTGGCTGGGGTGTTGATGTTGCAGTTTGAACTTGGAGAGGCAGAGCTAATGAAGTGGGAGAATAATCTACATTTTTTATTTTTTTTCCCACTGAAAAACACCCACCAGAGTTCTCGGGACTGCTGAGGTCATGCTGCTTGAAACGTACAGTATGGGTATTGGAGGGGGGGGACATGACAATTTTCATAATGGCTCCTCAATTCTGAATCCGTAATGGAGTTCAAGCTGACCCTGGAACAGTTTGTGCCAAATAACGAGAGTTCTCCAACCCCCACACTTTCTACTTCCCCCATCCCAACCATTTGGTTGCAAGTCCCCAGCACAGTGAGATCCATTTGGATCCATTAGTCGTGCTAGAGCCTGCATAACCTGAAAGCTAAACTCGGTACCCCATTACCCCACTCTCGTCATTAGCTACAGAACTTCTTTCTCACCCTATGCTAGCAAAATAGCGAGGTAAAGATGGAAAGGAGAAAGGGCAGTGAGGAGATGGTAGAGATGGAGAGGTGGAAGGAGAGGGAGACAGCTGTAGTGTTGAGAAGCATGGCCAAATGAGCTAAGGTAGGTTTCACCACTGTCTGTTTAATGGAATCAGTGAAGGCTTCTCTGTAAGTTGACAGGAGCCATAGAATGCTGGGTATGTCCACCCAGTGACAGAAAAGAGAGCACTGAATTTGCAATAAGCTTTCAAGAATTACACTGAGAATTACAATTTCATAGCTAACTGTTGGAGGGTTGGACAAGCTTCACAGAACGTCAGCAAAAATACCATTAAGTCTCCTCAGAAATTGCACAGGGAAGCTCAGTTTCAATTTTCTCACAAACTTTAGTTATGTCCAGTTCCACCTGCTAAGTAGGTCTCATCCATATCACTGGATGGAAGGGTGAAGGCTAGCATGTGCTTCCTCCACAATACTTTAAGCACCATCCCATCTTTGTAAACAGCTGCCAATGGAACACCATTGGACAGCTCAACTAGCTTGCAGTGGAATACTAGCTAATGGTTCACACTGCCTACCAGACGTCCACATTGGCTAGCATCTCGCTGTGTAAAGACCCAATGCTAACCTTCTGAAAAGAGTGAGGCCAATTATGCTCTCTTGGTCTATGGAGGGTAGTGGCATTGACAGGGACCAAACTCATGATCTCCTAGTGGGTCAGGATTTTTGTTTTTGCTCTTTTTTCTGTAATGATGTTAGCATGCTGCTATTTTGACTCTGCTTTGGCCAAACCACCAATATCAACTTAATTAGGCAGTGGCGAGGAGTATTATGTGCACATCAGTTATAGGGTGGAAAAGTATATTATGGTAATTGGAAATAATTTTGGTATTCCTGTTTGAATGATGATGAAATTACAGTGGTAGCTGTCTGAGTATGGTCTTTAAGTAGTTCAGTACAAAACATTGTACTTAGATTGTACTGAGATCAGTGTTATTTCTTGGCATGACAGATACATTGTTGCTTCATATTTACACCATCACAAATTTAGACAGGATTTCAGAATCAAAACACATGGCTTATATGTAGATTTCAAGCCAATGAAGTAAAAGACTCTTTTGCTTGACTGATGTCCATGAAGTAACTGTGTGGTTTATAAGAAGAAATGACGATTCAACATTAATTTCAATAATTAATAGAAGATTGGACAGTCAAATCTCTCAGTAGTTGCAGCTGTAGCTTGCTTAAGTAGTTTTCCAATACACAGCTTAGTTATTTACCTGAGTAATTTCAAGGATTCAAGGAGACTTTTGTCATTTGCATCACATGTGGTACATGGGGTGAAATTGTAGTACTCAAGGAACCAGTTACACCCAAACAGCAGAACTTAAATACATAAAATATGCATAAATATATACAAATATATATAGAGAGAAAGAGCAGCAGGAAATTGAAAAGGTAGCAGCAAAAATTGAAAAGGTAGCAGCAAAGAACATGAGAAGCTGCTGCACTACAGCGGGCGGCCATCTTGGAATTTCCTTTATTAAGACTTTACTAGTACTAGTACTAGTACTTTACTAGATAAATTAGTACTATGGTAACAGTACTTATAGTACTTCCTGTTTCAGTACTCTTTCCATCACTGGTTGTTGGATTGCCTCCAATGTACAGCATGGAGGTCAGTACCGATGATTTTCCAAGAACCCCATTGCTTACAGTAGCAGTAAAAATGACGTACAACTTTATGACGTCTGGTTTCTTCGTATATAAAAGCTGATCATGTGTATAGCAGCACCACAGAGGAGATTACAAAAGCCTTTGTGTTGTTAGTGATTGTGGCTCTGTGTTTTGAATTGATTTCCTTTTCTTGGCACAAGACTAACTGTGCATCTCACCTCATAGGCCTGCTAAGCCAAGATCAATCATGGTGTTTGCAGGCACGTGTCATAAAAAAATGAATAATAAATAAATAATGAAAGCGTGATTGATCTATAAGCATAGATAAGAGAGATGAAAACTGTCCATCAAAAGCCACGTTCATTGCCTCCGTCTGTGTTTCTCCTAATGTCACTGAGAATCAGATGCGGAATCAGACTGCAGAAACGGAGCCCCAGCTGGCGCCACATCCTTCATGAACTATAAAAGGTAATTTGCACTGTCAGCCATCTTCCTGCCCGCACATTTCCTCAACATTAACTGCACGATTAAAAACTCATTGGCGCTCTTAATTCCGCACTTAAACACATTCTCCCTTCTCCTTCTCCGGCCGTGGGAAATTCTCTTAATCTGCACCCGCTGACGTACGCGTCCACTTGGGCTAATCGTTCCGACTGCTGCCCAGAACGGTTTAATTAAAGGGACGAATGGGGGGAGGAAAAGATCAGACTGAGTTATGGAGCTTCTGTATCTGGAGGCTTCGTGCAGGTTGATGCTGATATTTGTTTGTGCAAATGATTCCATATATTAAATATTAATTAGGCTAGCTCAGTCATGCACATCAGGTTCATATTGGAGTACAGTTCTCTGTCGTAATTTGAGCTGGGGAATGTACACACACCCACACACACAGTCTTGTAAAACTCTCTATGTGGGGTTTTTCCTTTGACTAACAGCGATTGTTGTGTACCTCAATGATTCTATTCTCTTCAGTTTTATTCTAATATATATACATATCAATATTCTGTGCCCTGTACATACCATCTCTCATCTACCTCAGCCTTACCATAGTGCTATATGGAAATGTGTACATCTGGATATATCATAGTTTTTATTCGTAACTTTATATTACTGTTATATAAAACTGAATATTAATTTAAACAGAGATTTTAGTGTTTAGTATTGTATATATTTATTGTCTAATGTATATGTTTGTATTTAAGTACTGTAAGGGACTACGCACCTAAGTTTTTCACTCACCTTCACACCTGTGAAAATCTGATGTGACAATAAAAGTGATTTGATTTGAAAAAAGTGATTTTAATATTAAAGGGATGTGTACACAATATCTACACAGCTTGCTCAAGATGTACTGGATCAGGCAAGACATGCTTGGTGTCCAAATTATGCTACCCTAGAAGTAAATAGTCACCCAAATCTTTAACATTAATATACGGCATATATTCTCTAGACCAGCTCAAAAAATATCTGGATCTTGATTAAGGTTATTTAGACTTGTTAATGTGGTTTAGTCTACAGTACGAGTGATAGTCAAATGCCACATGCAGCCAAACTTCAGCAAATCTATTTCAGTAGTAACTCTTCTTCAAGTTATATATACTATATATATTATATACACACATTCATTGTCAAAAAATCTATAGATTTAAACATCAAGAATGAATGTGTTGTGTTGATAGCATCCTTTGCAAGCAATGTATGCATCGAAGAAGAGTTTGAAAGCAATTTGAGCAGTTGGAGGAGTTCAAGAGTGGTCTGATCCTTGGGCTACAGGAAGCTAGATGGTATCGATGTATTTAACGCCATACAGGTCATGCAGAAACTACCATAGCATGCTGTTGGCAACAGGGCACAGAGGACATTAAGCGTCTTGGAGACCTTCACGAACTACTGAAAGGGAGAACCGACGCATTGTCCGACATGTGCAGAGTGTACAGCCATGATTGCGGATGTTCAGCAAGCAGTGGTGCCCTCCATGATACTGTTAGTGCCAGCATCATTGGCAGATGGCTGCATGATGCAGGACAACATGCACGCAGACCGTTATGACGGCTGCCCTTAACACCATGTCAACATTGCCAAAAACTGCAATGGTGTCCTGCCAGATTATCATGGAATGACTCTGAATGGTATGTTGGCACGTGTCACATGTCCAGAAGGCATGGTGTCATGGTGTGGGGTGCAATTTGGTACGATTCTACATCACCTTTGGTTTTTATTACAGACAGCCCAACATTACGTTAATGAGGTCCTGCAACCAGTAGCCTACGTTTTCTGAATGCACACTCCAGGGCACTATTCCAACAGGACAGTCGTCGTTTGAAAATGTGTGGGATGCTCTTTGGATGCGCTCCACCCCTCAACATCACAAAATCATTGGCAAACATGGCGGCCTGACTCCATACTAAGAGACACTACTGTATGTATAGCTCAAAAGATATTGCCCATATTCTATCTGGTATATCTATGTTATTATATAGTCCCCACTAAGAGCTAAATACACATACAAATGAACATAAAATAAAATGGACCTCAGTGTAATCCTGAGTCCGCTGTTGCCAAGCTCCTTCATCTTAAGCAGCACTAAAGCCTAACTGAAGGTCAGAGATGTGGGGCATCTCACAGGGCTAGGGAGTTCTGGTGCACCTCTCCTTTAATCATCAGCTTTAGCCAGACTGATGAGCGAGGGAAAGCCTTTCCCTTTAATTGCCCCTGACGGGGTTCATTTAAGTACGCGGAACAGGACCGTGAATTTCTCTCCTTTCAGGGGCGAGCGGGCCCGTTTGCACAACTGAGGACAGTCATTAATGAAGCGTACCTCGGCGCCCAACGACTCGGAAATCAAATATTAATGAAAATTGGTCTGCGCTGTTCTTGAAAACACTTTGCTTTGGAACAGACTGGCACCCCATTTTCTGAGGTTGTTTTATAATGCATAGGCTTTGGGCATAAGGCACTCGTAAAGTAACAAGGTGGACGGCGTAAGCAGAAAAAAAAACTTGTGCTCCGACTGAAAAGGGGAAACCAAAAAGAAATATGAGCTTGCAGGGGCTGCCCACCAATCACATGTTGCCACAAGGTCTCAGGGGATCGACCTATCAAGGGCTGACTTCCCATTCGTTTGATGTGTTTATGATAAGGCTGAGGGTCAGCTGGAGCCAGGAATGTCTTTCTCTCTCTCTCTCTCTCTCCCTCTCTTTCTCTCTCTCTCTCTCTCTCTCTCTCTCTCTCTCTCTCTCTCTCCCTCTCTTTCTCTCTCTCTCTCTCTCTCTCTCTCTCTCTCTCTCTCTCTCTCTCTCTCTCTCTCTCTCTCTCTCTCCCTTTCTCATTCTATCTCTTTCTCACTCTCTCTCTCACTCTCTCTCTCTCTCTTTCTCACTCTCTCTCGCACCATCTCCCCATTTGTCCCTCTCGCTCTCCACACTAGGCTGGCTGAAGGGTTTGTTATCATGAGTGGCCATGAGGATGACCTTGAGACTGCTTTGTATCATGTTTCCCCCATCCCCCTAACATCCATAGCTTGCTGAAGACAAATACAGTACGTGTGTGTTTGTGTGTGTGTGTGTGTGTGTGTTACAAAGTAACCAGGCCAGGGACATTACACGAGATAACAGACAAACACAAATTTGCTGACTTAAAAAATCTACACAACCTACAATGTAAGGACCACAGAATCCTACAGACAATAAAGAGTCTATCACTCAATTTTAGTTACCGACATTAAGTTTCGGTTTAGTGTTAGGCTTAGTATGTTCTTATTAAGTACTATATGCTTTGTTTTCAATGAAGATGTAAACCCAGCCACGCACATTCTCCGTCTGTCGCTCAGTGGTTTTTAGCACTGTCTCTAAGCGTCACTCTGCGTTTTCTCTACCCCAGAAAAGGTATGCAAATAGGAAATCGTCTGTTATCTCGTGTAATGTCTCTGGCCTGGTTACTTTGTAATGTACCCACCTGGTTTATTTTAGCTTGAAAAATAGAGTTTGTGAAGCGTTAACTGAAAGTAAATGTGATGAAGTTTGATTCCATTGAATCTGCATGGGCAGTGTGTAAAATGAGCCTGAGGTCACCTGTGACTAAAACATACATAATAGATTGTAATATATAAGCACCAATAACGGCTATGATTCGATTTGGCATGGACTGGACAAGTTTCCTGATGTAGGCCACATCAATGTTCAGACACTCCTGTTTCAAAGAATTGCACAGTTGGGCCAGATTTGGTTGATGCCTTCCCTGACATAATTCTGAGGAGAGTTTTTGGTGGCCTGGGATTTTTGCCACTGCTGGTATGCTTCAATACACCTGCTTATTCAGCTACTTCCTTCAAACTTTTTTGGCAACGTTAGCCTAAACTGTGAATTGTTAAATGCATTAACCACTGAATTTTACCAAAATCTCTGTGCGGTGTCATGCCCAACAACAACCATTAACCATGGTATAGAAACTGACGTACAGCCTCCAGTGCTGTACTGATTACATAACTGTTGTGACATTTAAATAACATACACAGGATCCACGTCCTGACATTGTAATAAAGCAAGCCCACAGGTGCAAGTGTAGCGGTTTCAAATGACGTGTGGATCAAAATGATCAACAGTTGTGGAAAAAAGTGAGCGTTGCTTCTTCATTCTTTTAATGTCCAGGAGATTTAC
>JAMWET010004036.1:247500-262500 GCA_024036415.1 Prochilodus magdalenae | reverse complement strand
GTAGCAGTAGTAGTAGTTGTTGTTGTTATTGTTCTTCTTCTTCTTCTTCTTCTTCTTCTTCTTCTTGTAGTAGTAGTAGCAGTAGTAGTTGTTGTTGTTGTTGTTGTTGTTGTTCTTGTTCTTGTTCTTCTTGTAGTAGTAGTAGTCGTAGTAGTAGTAGTAGCTGTTGTTGTTGCTGTTCTTGTTCTTCTTCTCGTAGTAGTATAAGTAGGGCTGCAGGGCTGGCCAGTATGAGTAATAAGGTATAACAAGTATAATCCCTTTCAAAAGTTCTAGTTGTTGTACTAGTAGTAGCGGTAGCAATATCAGCAGTAGTTAGAAGCTATTAGATAGTCTGTCGGCTCGTTCAGCCATATGCCCATAGAAAGCACTTTGGCAGTAGTAAGAGAGATTTTAACTAGTTGGATTGGTATCTTAACACAGGTGTTGCCTGTGTCATTCTGTTCTGGGTTGTGGGGTTGTTTATAATCCACCTGCCAGTGGATTACAAACTTCCTCACTGGCAGAGAACAGCAGGTGAGTTTGGAAAAGATTGTCTCAGAATTCAAGGTAATCAACATGGGAGTTGTGTTCTCTCCCCACAGCTCTTTAACACTGTACACACACAGACCCCTCAGTCAAAATCTTAAAGTTTACAGACAATATGTCAGTCATTGAGCTCATTCGGGACGGTGATGAGTCTCCTTACAGACCGACAGCAGATGAAGTAGTCCTCTTGAGGAACCACAACAACCCAGAGTAGTAGTAGTAGCAGTTGTTGTAGTAGTAGTATTAGTAGTTGTAGTAGTGGTGATAGTAGTTGTTGTAGTAGTAGTTGTTCTAGTAGTAGTAGTAGTTGTTGTTGCAGTAGTAGTAGTAGTAGTTGTTGCTATAGTAGTAGTTGTAGTAGTAGTTGTTGTAGTAGTTGTAGCCGTAGTAGTTGGTGTAGTTGTAATAGTAGTTGTTGTTGTAGTAGAAGTTGTTGTAGTAGTAGTATTAGTAGTTGTAGTAGTGGTGATAGTAGTTGTTGTAGTAGTAGTTGTTCTAGTAGTAGTAGTTGTTGTTGCAGTAGTAGCAGTAGTAGTAGTAGTTGTTGTTATAGTAGTAGTTGTTGTAGTTGTAATAGTAGTTGTTGTTGTTGTAGTAGTAGTGGTAGTAGTAGTATTAGTAGTAGTAGTTGTAGTAGTAGTAGTAGTTGTAGTAGTAATAGTTGTCGAAGTTGTTGTTGTTGTTGTAGTAGAAGGTGTTGTAGTAGTAGTAGTAGTAGTAGTAGTAGTAGTAGTAGTAGTAGTAGTTGTAGTAGTAGTAGTAGTAGTAGTAGTAGTAGTGGTAGTTGGGCTGTAGGGCTGGGCAGTATAAGATTATAAGATTATAAGAAGTATAATCCATTTTAAAATGGCGTCAGTGTGTAAAAATGAAGATGGTTGTTCAGTGTTATGACACTTCAATTTTCTATTCAAAATCTCAACAGCCGAATAAACTAATTCCACCCAAATTCATTTTAGAGGGGCTCACTGATTGGTGGTTTGGGAGTTCACTGGTAGGTGGGACTGATGGAAACAGGGGGATAAACAGAGCCAAAGAACACCCATCTAAGCATGATATCAGCTCAACCAAGGCTAAAAGCTACACTCACTAGTACTGTAGAACTCTGGGCTTTCTCCTGATCCTGGAGTTGATGGAGTCTCCACTCCGTTTTAATGAAGACAGGAAAAAGGGATATAGCGGTTATTAAACCATCATTAATACAGTCTAGCCAATTTTTTGTGTGCAGTTGCAGATTATAGTGATATGACAAAGTTATACAAAATATACCAAGTAAAATCAAATAGCTTGACAACTGCTTACAGCTGATTAATGTTTCAAATCACTTTAACATCAGAACTCACATATTTCACATAATGAGGCTGCTGAAGGGAACATGTGCTTTAAGAGGAAACTGAGAAAATCACTCTAGAGGAAATCATTACTGTAGACATAATTCTGCAGAAATAGCCCATTTCTATCCGTCCATTTTACCTAGATTTAAAGTTTTAATTCCAGTAGATGAATGTCATCTTATTCATTTCATCAAGTCTGCGTATTTGCCAGTGTCTTGTTCTATTCCACCTCAAATGATGCAGCAGTTACATTAAATGGTGTACAAGCCCAACAGTGTTCAGCACCTTTTAAGGTGGAATGGAGAATTTGAATAAGAAGCTGGCAACTAAGCCAACTACAGCCTTGCAAAATATAGAACAAGATGACATTCATGCATGTAAGACTGTAGATTTCTTATTGTATGTAATTAGACAGGATGAGGAGCAAGAGTTCCAGTCAAACGTTTAGATGCACACAAGTAAATGGATGTTGTTGGTAATCCTTACGACTCAACAGGCTTACGCTCAACAGTTCCTAAAACAATACAAATAGTTTTACCTGATATACCACATCAGGTACAATACCTTATATACCACATACTCCTGATGGACCACTATGTTTCACAAGCTCACAAGCTTCAGGTTTATTTGTCGTTTGGACGACAGGTGTCAGGACATTTATGCCTTGAAATGCTTGAGGTGAGGCTCAGGATGATACTCTACAGCAGGACAACATTAAAATACATACTAACTAAATATATTAATATGAAGAGATATAAAAGAAATATAACCAAATATACACAATATACAGAATATACAAAGACAGGAGGGGTCTGTAGAATTTCTTTGCTATGTACAAGGATAGTCTGAGAGAAAGCATATATATATACAGTGGGGAAAATAAGTATTTAGTCAGTCACCAATTGTGCAAGTTGTCCCACTTAAAAAGATGAGAGAGGCCTGTAATTGACATCATAGGTAGACCTCAACTATGAGAGACAAAATGTGGAAAAAAATTGAGAAAGTCATTTTGTCTGATTTTTAAAGAATTTATTTGCAAATAATGGTGGAAAATAAGTATTTGGTCAATAACAAAAGTTCATCTCAATACTTTGTTGTATATCCTTTGTTGGCAATGACAGAGGTCAAACGTTTTCTGTAAGTCTTCACAAGGTTGGCACACACTGTTGCTGGTATGTTGGCCCATTCCTCCATGCAGATCTCCTCTAGAGCAGTGATGTTTTGGGGCTGTCGGCAGGCAACACGGACTTTCAACTCCCTCCAAAGGTTTTCGATGGGGTTGAGATCGGGAGACTGGCTAGGCCACTCCAGGACTTTGAAATGTTTCTTACAAAGCCACTCCTTTGTTGCCCTGGCAGTGTGCTTGGGATCATTGTCATGCTGAAAGACCCAGCCACGTTTCATCTTCATTGCCCTTGCTGATGGAAGGAGGTTTGCACCCAAAATCTCACAATACATGGCCCCATTCATTCTTTCATGTACACGGACCAGTCGTCCTGGTCCCTTTGCAGAGAAACAGCCCCAAAGCATGATGTTGCCACCCCCATGCTTCACAGTTGGTATGGTGTTCTTTGGATGCAACTCCGCATTCACTTTCCTCCAAACACGACGAGTTGTGTTTTTACCAAATAGTTCTACTTTGGTTTCATCTGACCATATGACATTCTCCCAATACTCTTCTGGAACATCCAAATGCTCTCTAGCAAACTTCAGACGTGCCTGGATATGGACTGGCTTAAGCAGGGGGACACGTCTGGCACTGCAAGATCTGAGTCCCTGGCGTCGTAGTGTGTTGCTGATGGTAGCCTTTGTAACGTTGGTCCCAGCTTCCTGCAGGTCATTCACTAGATCCCCCCTTGTGGTTCTGGGATTTTTCCTTACCGTTCTTGTGATCATTTTGACCCCACGGGCTGAGATCTTGCGTGGAGCCCCAGATCGAGGGAGATTAGTAGTGGTCTTGTAGGTCTTCCATTTTCTGATTATTGCTCCCACAGTAGATTTCTTCACATCAAGCTGCTTGCCTATTGCAGATTCAGTCTTCCCAGCCTGGTGCAGGTCTACAATTGGGTTTCTGGTGTCCTCCGACTGCTCTTTCGTCTTCACCATAGTGGAGTTTGGAGTGTGAGTGTTTGAGGTTGTAGGCAGGTGTCTTTTATACTGTTAACGACTTCAAACAGGTGCCATTAATACAGGTAATGAGTGGGGGAAAGAGGAGCCTCTTAAAAAAGAAGTTACAGGTCTGTGACAGCCAGAAATCTTGCTTGTTTGTTATTGACCAAATACTTATTTTCCACCATTATTTGCAAATAAATTCTTTAAAAATCAGACAAAATGACTTTCTCAATTTTTTTCCACATTTTGTCTCTCATAGTTGAGGTCTACCTATGATGTCAATTACAGGCCTCTCTCATCTTTTTAAGTGGGACAACTTGCACAATTGGTGACTGACTAAATACTTATTTTCCCCACTATATATATATATATATATATATATATATATATATATATATATATATATATATATAATGTCTGTTGATTAATTGTATTGTCCATAGCGGTGATATTATTATTATTATTATTATTATTATTATTATTATTATTAATAATAATAATAATATTAATAATAATAATAAAAATAATAATGATGATACAATGGTATTAATAAAGAGTGTAGAAGTATTGGTGAAAGGCTCATAGCTTGTTCAGGAACCTAATGCCTTGTGGGTAGAAACTGTTCATTAGCCGGCATGTTCTGGTCTGGATGCTGCAGTACCTTCTGCCTGATGGCAGTAAGGTGAACAGGCCGTTTGCTGGGTGGCTACAGTCCAATTGGATCTTTTGGATTTCCCTCAGGCAGCGGGACTGCTAGATGTCCTGCATACCTGGAAGTTTGATGCCTATGATGGATATATTGCCCCCCTTTAATATATATGATTTATTTCACAGTTTAAAAGCTCTAGTTTCCCTTTCAATTCATGATGAACAGATCAATAGAATTCATCCAAAATTGCATATAAATGTTCACTCAGCCTCAGTTTTGGAGGTTTTTCTGGTAGACTGCATGTTTCCATACATTTTATTTTATAGCTTGATGTCTTCAGTTTTATTCTAAAGTCAGACTTTCAGCTAAGAATACAGAAACCTTCTATGAATAGCTGTGTCTAAACTTTTGGCTGGTACTGTATGTCAGTTATGAGGCAGGCAGACAGCGGGTCCTTGTCTCCTCAGTGGCAACAATTCCTCTGTTGACCTTTTGAGGAACACGCCGCAATGTCATTGAAGTGATAGATGTGCTGTTTGCTTTGTTCATCAAGGTCTCCATCAAGCTAATCAAGATAGGTATGCAAATGCATCTCTAATTAAATACCATTATTAATGGAATACGACCGGACTAATAAAACATAAGAAGATTACAACGTTCCAGCTAAACAAATTCCGATCCAGCTTGGAACGCTTTGACTAAACGCCATTCAGTGGACTGAATAGAAAAGGGACTTGTACAGTCATCTTGCTGGTGCAAAGTTAGAGACTCATTTACTGATGCACGGTTTGTGTTATTCATCCTCTAGTCCTTCATCAGTGGTCTTGACTGGATATATTGGTGTGCTACCACTTCTACCTCAGCAACGACTCTGTGCTGAGATGTAAATAATGTCCGTACTGTATGTATTTGTATATAGAAGAAGAACTTATATAAGCTCATAACCAAAATAATAGTATCACCCAGAAGGAATGAACCGATAGGAATGAAACTTGGTGGGTAGATATCATGAGGCTGATGCCTTGTGGGTAAAAACAGTTCATTAGCCGGTTTGTTCTGGCCTGGATGCTGCAGTACCTTCTGCCTGATGGCAGTAAGGTGGACAGGCCGTTTGCTAGGTGGATTTTCCTCAGGCAGTGGGACTGGCAGATGTCCTGGAAGACTGCTGCCAATGATGGATATATGTTATTTGTATATAGAAGAAGAACTTATATAAGCTCATAACCAAAATAACAGTATCAGCCAGACTTTAGACTATCATGAGACTTGCAAATGGTTCGAGTTTCATGCTCGGTGACGCCTGTGATATAACCATGAACAGGGCCAGACTGTCATAGAGTATCATATAGTGTCATCTTCAGTGACCAGTCCTGCTTTTGTCATGGTGGAAACAACCAACACGACCGTGTGTGGAGGCAACATGCTCAGTGCCAAGATGGATGCTGTGTTGCAACACATTACATGTCAAGAAAGCCTGGTGTTACTCCACCTCCACCCCTGTTACAAAAACTGCAGGAACTGCGTGAGAATAATCAAGCTGCATGGGATGGATTACCGCAGGACGCCATTGAGAACATCTACAACTCCATGCAGAACAGGGCTTAGCACTGTTCTTAACTGACTATATTAGGTCATCCTGTTGTGCATGCTTTCCATACTGGCTCCTGCTGTTGTGTTGGGTCCTTTGCAAGCGAAGTATGTCCCAGACAAGAGTCCCAGCAGTTGAACGAGTTTGGGGTCACATTGTACAGCTCCAGAAATCTGGATGGTCTTATCAACTTTACCAGACATTACCATCACTGTGCTGTTTCTGGCAGTGGATAGAGGGAAATACCAGCGACATGAAAGATCTGGGTGCCCTACATGGACCACAAGAGAGAGAGTGCGGCCATTCAGCGAGCAGTGATGCCCCCAATAAGTCATGCACATAGACCATTACAATTGCCCTTAACACCACCTCAACGTCACCATAGACTGCAATGGTGTCATGCCAGACTGTCATAGCCAGAGTATCATATAGTGTCATCTCCAGTGACCAGTCCTGCTTTTGCCTTGGTGGAAACAACCAACACGACCGTGTGTGTAGGCAACGTGCTCAGTGCCAAGATGGATGCTTTGTCGTGACATGTCAAGAAAGCCTGGTGTCACTCCACCTCCACCACCTTACAAAATCTGCAGGAACTGTGAGAGAATAATCAAGCTGCATGGGATGGATTATCACAGGACACCATTGAGAACATCTACAACTCCATGCTGACACATCTGGCATGTTGCCCGAGCAAACATGGTGGCCCAACACCATACTGAGTGACACTACTTCTGTATGTTTAGTTCAGTAGTCTAAATTTATCATCATTTATTGTTCCTGGTAACCTTTATCTTCCTTCTGAATAGCAGTGCAATCTGACACTTCCTTCTGGGTGTGACTGTTCTTTTGATGATGAGCGTAAACACAAAGTAGACAGTAAACAAAACCAGCTGCAAGTCACATGGTGTGCAGTAAGAGAGTACCGTTCAGAGTACTGTGCAGCACAAATGAATAGAAATATAAACAAAATGTATGTGTAAATAAAGGAATAATTGGACTGACCAAAAGTATAAAGTGTGTGTGCAGCTGTTTAATGTAGTGGGATGTGAAACAGGTCTTGTTAAACTCCTTATAGGAGTATACTAGACATCCAAGGTCCAGTCATATGTAGAAGCTTGGATACCCCTAACTGGTTGCGTAAGGCGACGTTTCCGGTTTCCAGTTCTAAGTGTGGTACACACAAGCATTTCCGCTCTCCACCGGTCAGCATGCAAAATGGCATTTACAC
This sequence comes from Prochilodus magdalenae, assembly GCA_024036415.1. Taxonomy (NCBI): domain Eukaryota; kingdom Metazoa; phylum Chordata; class Actinopteri; order Characiformes; family Prochilodontidae; genus Prochilodus; species Prochilodus magdalenae. The sequence goes on along the minus strand of JAMWET010004036.1, from coordinate 255,064 downwards.
GCGATGTCAAGATTTTCAAGACTTGCCAAAAGTAACCATCAGTGATGTTCAGCACATCATTCAGGCTTCGACAGCACCCAGGAGGAAGCGTGAGAAGGGCTTCAAGATGTACGTCTCCAGTTACATTGATAATTACGAAGGTAAGTTAACTTGGCTTATTAGCTTATTAGCTAGCTAGCGCCCATAGGTAAACATTTACAGATGATTCGTTTGCTAATACTTTAATAACTTTGCTATCTAACCGTGTTGTATCTAATCGTGTTGGGTGTTGTAGCTCTTGTCTTTTTCTCTTCAGTGCTTCGTTCTCGTTTGCCAAAGCATCTGCCATTGCTGAGGTCGTCGGAGTAACGCTGTAACCATGATCAGGCGCTATCTGCACTTCCATCTCTTGGTCGGTGTCAGACGCTGCCAACACCGGGGATGGGCATGTCGGTCAACATTGCCAAACATTAAGCCTTGGTGCGGGCATGCTGTAATCGTTCCAGGCAAAAAAGACAGGGCACCGCTCCTTTGTTGAGTTTTCTCTTTCCCACGGCCATCACAACAAAGTCGCCTGTGTTAAAAAAAAGCCTACTACAGACGCGAGTACTTTGAAGGGGGCTGAAGTTGTCCCTACGAATCTGTGTAAGCCACCGAGCCCGCACCTCAGGATCCACTGGAAACCTATGAAAACTAATCTCTGAGTTGTACCTTGAAGAATTAGCACACAGCCATGTAAAGACGTCTTCTTCTCTTGACGCTGATACGTCAGTCGTTTCTCCTTTATCTTAAAAACACTCATTATTGCTATTGCTTTCCACAGATTCGCTCAATTCTCCTCACAACTACTACAACCGGAAACAGTGATGCAGACCAACCATAAACCGGAAATAAAGAGACGCCATCTTGCGCACACAGCGAATAAATTGATGAATAAGTACACTGTCCTCCACTGAGAACACACTTCTACACCTTTACTGGATAATTACTTGAATGATTATATGATAATAATGGGTGACAGGACTGTACGGACGTGGTCGCACATTTACAGTCGTTCACACATTCACAGATTTTCACTTATGAAACCAGCAAAACCTTTGACTGGTATTTTCAACTACAGTGGCATACTACTGTAGGTGAACAGACCAAGTAGGACAGTGAGTAAAAATAGGTGGGGTCAGTGTTTCTAATAAAGTGGCCAGTCTGTGTACTGTACAGTGTAGTCCTCCAGCAGTGAAGCTGCAGACTCCAGGGAAAACAATAGACTGTAAGCAGCAGTCTGGGCTAAATTATTCTCCATAGGCCTGCGGAGAGACGAAGAGATAGAATGCGAGGTGGGGATAAATAAGCGACGGAGTAAATGAATAAATAACAGCCAGCAGATAAAGCTAATCAGAACAAGGAGAATAAATGAGCTTCCCTCTCCCAGCCTTTCTGACACTCAGCTGAGTTATTAGTTATTAAAAATGCTCTATCTCTCCGCCCTCACCCTCTCTCTGTCGCTCCCTCTCTCTTTCTCTATCCTCTCTCCTTCTCTCTTCCCCTTTCTCTGTCCTCACCATCTCTTCATCTTTCTCTCCCCTTTTCTTTCGCTCTCCAGTTATCTCTCTCTCTTTCTTTCTTGCTCTATCCTCACTCCCTCTTTCCCTCCCTCTTTCTCTCTCTCCTGTTCTCTCTCTCTCTGTCTTTACCATCTCTCTCTCCCTCTTTCTTTCTTTCTTTCTTTCTTTTTTTTTCTTTCTTTCTATCCTTACCCCCTCCCTCTTTCTCTCTCTCCCCTCTCTCTCCATCTTTCTTTCTCTCTATCCTCACCCCCTCTTTCCCTCCCTCTTTCTCTCTCTCCTGTTCTCTCTCTCTGTCCTCACCATCTCTCTCTCCCTCTTTCTTTCTTTTTCTTTATTTCTTTCTCTTTTTTCTTTCTTTCTTTCTTTCTTTCTTTCTTACTCTCTATCCTTACCCCCTCCCTCTCTCTCTCTCCCTCTTTCTGTCTCTCTATCCTCACCCCCTCTTTCTCTCCCTTTCTCTCTCTCTCTACAGTTCTCTCTCTCTCTCCCTCTGTCCTCACACCCTCCTCTCCGTCTCTCTTTCTGTCCTCATGTTTTCACACTCTCTCTGTCTTTCTCTCTATCTCTCTGTCCTCATTATTTCCCCCTCTCTTTTTTCTCTCTCTCTTACTCTTTTTTCTCTGTCTTTCATTCTGTATCTCTCTTTCTATGTCTCTTTCTGTCTCTCTCTCTATCTGTCTGTCTGTCTTCTCTCTCTTTCTCTGTCTTTCTCTCTCTCTCTTTCTCTCGCTCTCTCTCTCTCTCTCTCTCTCTCTCTCTCTCTCTCTCTCTCTCGCTCTCTCTTTCTTGCGGTGACTGTCAGCTGTTTTCTTCAGACGTATCCTCTTCTGTCTCCGCAGCGCTTTGGTACAAACACCCTGCTTAATCTCTGTGATGTGTAAATTATTTGATTTTGTTTTTGATTTCTTTAGCTGTACTCCTCTTTCGGGGGAGGTGGGGAGAGATGCATTTAGGGAGACTGATCAAAATACAAACATAAAAAAATGTGTGGTATCAAACTGTTTTGAAAGCTGCTTTATCTCTGCATCTCGTCCGCCATGAGGGACGAGCTGGTACCTGTGAGATTTGCTGGGTTTTTAGCTGGAGCGTTTAAGAGCAGAAGAGGAAGAGAGGACAGCCCTGACTTGTCGGAAATGAGAATTTGGCTCAGAATTCCAGTCTTTGATGTTGGATTATGCTCCTTCTAGCTTGGCTCGTTTGCTGCAGGATGGCTCTGTTTGATCTCTGGAAACTTTTGCAGGTCCTTCCTTTCTGTCAGTTTAATAAACAGCTGGAGATCAGTTTGTTTCTTCTGTCAACAGCGACTGGAAGCTGCGAAACGGTCCTATTGGGAAATGATTTATTGAAAGAAGCAGACATAAACTATATTCACATTAGCTCTGCTAGTGTGGCAGAACGGTAAAAGATTACACTGACCGTCAGAAGTTTGGGGACACCCTGCTTCCAATGTTCAGGAAAAAGCACATTCGTCTTGTTGTTTTTCACCTTATGATAAAGATGTCAGGGTACTGACACCCACACTAACTCTAAATGCTAATGTTTATACAATTAAATTTTTAAGATATTTAAATTGATTTAATCTATTTTCTGTGTCACAATTAAATCATGTTGAGCTTGACTAGTAATAAGAACCCGGGTTGATCATTTTAAGTTATTTAAATATAATAATAGCAGAAGCTGAAGTGTGGGATTGCGATGCTGTTGGGAAGGAAGATAAAGGAACAATAAAGGATTAAGATTTGAATCCCTTGTTGATCCCACAGTGGGGAAAATTAGTCTCTGCATTTAACCCATCCGTGAAGTGAAACACCCACAAACACACTCACTAGTGAACACACACACTAGGGGGCAGTGAGCAGCCCTATCCACGGCGCCTGGGGAGCAGTTGGGGGTTAGGTGCCTTGCTCAAGGGCACCTCAGTCGTTACTGTCAGTTCAGGGAATTGAACCGGCAACCCTCCGGTCACAAGGCTGGTTCCCTAACCTCCAGCCCACGACGATGATAAATTTAGAATGATATGGGTAATGTTTATAGAGCTGCACATACAGAAGTAGTCTCTCTCAGTATGGCGTTGGGCTGTCATGTTTGCTAATGTAACATGCCAGACGTCTCAGTATGGAGTTGTAGAAGTTCCTAATGGTGTCCTGTGATAGGCCATTCCATGCAGCTTGAATATTCTCACACAGTCCCTGCAGGTTTTGAAGTAGGGGTGCAGCTGGAGTGACACCAGGCCTTCTGGATGTGTGACACTGACTGCGGTGCTCCACACACGGATTCATTGATTGTCGCTATCAAGTTAAAAGCACGACTCCCCCTGAGTCCGTCTATGCAGTCACACAATTGGCGTCTTTGGCGACATTGATTAGGTGATAAGGGAAGTCGTCATTCTGCAACCGTCTGTCAACAGTGCTGGATGGCTCATGGAGGGCACCACTGCTCGCTAATTATCTGCAATCATGTCTGATGGGTCCGTCAGGTACAGCGATAAGATCCATCCTTGCTTATGTCATATTCACGATCGAGTGTGAAGCGCTTTGCATGTCTCACAATGTCAAACAATCCCACCAAGTTTTATTCCTGTTGGTTGACCCATTGTCATATGTGTAATCTGTAGATAAACTGTTCTGTGTACATGCAAGCACCAACCAGTTTCTCAGGTGATGCAGCTGACTGACGTAGGCACACTGCAGCTGGAGCTAGCCTGGCTAAAGTCTATAATTATGTCAAGAGCCTGACGGCTCCTTCCACTCCCTTAGTAACAATCTGGAATTACATTAACTCAGACTGTAAGTGACTACACAGTGGCAGATGAGTATTTACTGAAAGCTAGTCAAGTAGGAGGCTCCTCTAGCATGTTCTCTCCAGATCCTGCCATTACGGATTTAGCCATGAGCATGTTTACTGCTGCTTGTCACCCCCATCACTGACACGAGGTTCCGTACACTGGCAGTGCATGCACATCAGAAATTGCTTTGTGGTGTCAGTCATAGGTATATAGGTAAGTGCCAGCTGTCCTAAAATCTGATTAGCTGAGCTCTGTGCTAACCTGTTGTAAGATTTTCAAAATACACGTCTATGTCCACAGAAATGCATCCGGTTGTGTTGTTCTTGTGTTGTTGTGTGGAGTTTCTTTTGCCATTACAGTCATATGCTAAAGTTTGGAAGTGCCTGGTCAAAGTTTAGTGAAAACAAGTAAACACAGCCTCTACACACCTTTTATATATTATATATTATATTGTGGTGAAGGTCAGGACGGCCAATGAGAAGAGCTGGATTTGCATACGGCGGTGTTGTGTTGCTGCGGGACTTATAAACTCATTCTGCTCATTCTGTGATGTGTGTGTCGTATATGTAAACAAGTGCTGTTGGGGATCTTAGGGGGGGTGATAATGTGTGTGTGTTAATTATATACCGTGTACGAGATTACCTGTGAGATTAGTGGCCTGGCTGCAGTTACGGCCATTCAACAACCCTACAGGGGTCCTGTTCTGCTCTTTAGCTCCACCCATTTGGGAAGAGCTTTTTCCTATCAATCAAAAGAGCTACAGTGTTTTCCATCGCCTGGGCTGCCTCTGTTCCAACGCCACAATATATTAAAATTGGCAAATAGAACGTGAAATATGGCCTATGCAAAAGTCTATATTATTTTTTACAATATATTAAGCTTAGAAAATGAATTTTTTAGAAAAAACACTAAATGTAAGTGTTCCCTGTAGAGAATATACAAAATTCAAAGCACTAGGTCATTTAACCTGGGCTATCTTTTACAAACAACTTAAATTTGGTCACGAGTTATTTTGGATTGTTTCTAAAGGACCAATTCATTCTGAAATGTTTACACAAGTTTACACAAAGGAACAGCTGTTTCAGAACGTATTTATTTAATAAACTTATTTACATACAGTATTTATTAATTTAATGAACTGGAAAAATATAAAAAAATATATATATATGTGACACGTCTGCCCTGTTCTACTTTAGCCTTGTCTCTTGTCTACTTTCCCTGCCTTGTGCCTTTGTTTTGCTATCCTTGCTCCGCCCTCATGTACCACCCCTCACCTGAAGTCTGTTCATGTCCCCTCCCCTCCATCATCAGTCCCAGCTGTGTCCTGTGTGCTTTGTATGCCTCCCGTTTTCAGTACTGTCTTTGTCATGTATTGTAGTGTTTGCTCTGTTTTCCTGCTGTTCTAGTGATTGGTTTCCCAGCCCTCCTCCATGTTCACCATTTTGCCTATCTTCATGATTCTTTGTTTTGTTCCTGCTGCTTGTCCTCTGTGCCTGGTTTGTTCATCCATTTGCTTTCAAGCTCACAGTTGCAAGTCGTTTGGGTTCTTTGTTTTTCCTTTTTGTTTTCTCTGGCGGTTCAATCACGGACATTGCTGAATTACTCTCCACTGCTTCACGATTCATTAACTTTGTTTACATGGACATTAATAAACACCACTCGCAGATACATCCTGTTGTTCACGACTTCTACACTACACTGTGTGTAACTTCTTCACAGATCACATTTTCTTTGGTGTTGTGTTTTCTAGTACGTTTCAGCAAATACACAGTAATTATGCATTACAGTGTGAAGGGTGTAGTTGTGAAGACCTCTGTGGATGGTGTGCTATTTTAACATTAGTAGCAATGTGACCAGCTTCAGAATTATTTTGATGGTACATTGACTTATTACAGAGAGAATGGCGTGTCTGGCATTGCCACTTCAGGCCTGCTTTAGTACTTTGTAACTCTGAGCCACTAGCTAGGTAATCAAACCTCTCGTTGAGAACTGATCAATGTTTTCCGACTCCATGTCACACACCAAGAACTATGGGTTTTCAGCTAGCTATAGGAAAAAGCCCAGAATGGGCACCATGGCAGAGGCTGTAAAGTGATGGAAGGAGACACTGTTGGAGGGGGAGTAACAGAGAGGGTGACCGAGTAAGAGACCAGACAATAGTAAATCTCAGGCTGGCTTTTACTGGTTGGCGAGATAAAAGGCTGCAGGACAGCCTCGTGGCTAATGGGAAAACATAGAAAATCCGACAGCAGACTGTTCATCCCTGCCAATGTTATTCATGAAAGCTTGTGATGTAGGCTGTAACCTTATCTGTGTCATTCCCACCTCACAGAGTTTTGTAGTTTCATATCAGTTTGGTCAGTGTTTCTCATAAATACGTTTTGAAAGATTGCAGCAACCTGTGATAAAACCTTTTACATTTAACTCTACCCTGAAAGTCTACATGGATTGTAACTTTGGATGCTGTCTTTGTCAATCATGTGCAGCATTCCAGTTCCTTTGCCCACACAGGCATAGGGATGCTATAGATTACACCAGGAGTTCAGTTATTTACATGTACAGGGGTTGGACAATGAAACTGAAACACCTGTCATTTTAGTGTGGGAGGTCTCACGGCTAAATTGGACCAGCCTGGTGGCCAATCTTCATTAATTGCACATTGCACCAGTAAGAGCAGAGTGTGAAGGTTCAATTAGCAGGTAAGAGCACAGTTTTGCTCAAGATATTGTAATGCACACAGCATTATGGGTGACATACCAGAGTTCAAAAGAGGACAGATTGTCGGTGCATGTCTTGCTGGCGCATCTGTGACCAAGACAGCAAGTCTTTGTGATGTATCAAGAGCCACGGTATCCAGGGTAATGTCAGCATACCACCAAGAAGGACGAACCACATCCAACAGGATTAACTGTGGACGCAGGAGGCAGCTGTCTGAAAGGGATGTTCGGGTGCTAACCCGGATTGTGTCCAAAAAACATAAAACCATGGCTGGCCAAATGACGCTGTATTGGCCGCAAAAGGAGGCCCTACACCATACTAATAAATGATTTGGTCTAAAACCAGGTGTTTCAGTTTCATTGTCCAACCCCTGTAGAAACAGCTGGAATTGTGACCGCAATCTCTAGTGTCCATATGCCTGTGTGATGTGTGTACAGGCAAAGAGGAGTCAGATTCGGTACCCATCACCATGTCAACAAATGCCCAGCTGTCCATGAAGGGGGCTTAAAGCACCATT
>JAMWET010004036.1:235000-242500 GCA_024036415.1 Prochilodus magdalenae | reverse complement strand
GTTTTTAATCCTGAAGACCTGATTCACAATGCTCCAGAGTGGGTTTAATTATGGTTTGTTAAGTAACCCTGAACAGCCATGAACCATGGAATCTGTGTTATGGTTTATTTAGTAGGAGTTTTCATAGTTGTATTCATTGTATACCCACCTATTATGTTCCACCACTTCTGTACCTGGGTCTGGTATGCTGATGCTCAGCCACCTGTTGAAAGCAGCCAATGTGAATGACAGACGTGTGGACTCGAGTCACATGACTTGGACTCGAGTCTGACTCGAGTCACTAAACTGATGACTTGTGACTTGACTCGACAACATTACTAAAGACTTGCGACTTGACTTAGACTTTACCTTTACTGACTTGGACTTGGAATCGGACTTGAGCTTTAAGACTCGAAAAGACTTGACAACCCTACTTTAACATAATGAATAAGTAAAACTGAATCACATGACTGGATCATTGTATATTAAATGGCGCTGTAAGGCTAGGGAGCTGAGCCGCTCAGCCCAAATGATCCGTAACCTAGCAACAAGTAAAGCCGTAACCGTGCAGCCAATCACGGAAGCCTTTGATCTCGCCAGTGTTGAATTTTGTGCGAGAGAAGAAGACGGAGTAACGATCCTTTTCAACTACAAGATTATAAATGTAGTAAATAAAAGAAGAACTGCGGTATGCAAGAACATTGGAGTCAAGATCACAGATGAGGTGCAACCACTTCAAACTTGACATTTTGCACAAAAGAACAGTAAGTCTGTGCTGTGTAATTTCGCGTTATAGCATTTAGCAAGCTAGCAAACGTAGGACATAATAATAAACAACAGCGAATGTTAAACAAAAGCTGTTTGTCCTCTGTTTCGTTCCCTCTCTCACACCGTTCACTGTGAGAGATTTTACTGAAAATTAAAGTGTTTAGGAACCACAGCATCTCAGCCACGACGTTGAATTAGCATAGAACAGAAAAAAGTTTTCACACATGCTGTTTTATATATAAGATATATATATATCGTCGCTGTCCAGGAAAAACAACAAGTATCTCCAAAAGAAATGTTCAAAGAGAGGCATTCATTCAATTTTAATGTAAGTCCTGGAACCAGACGTTTTTCTAAGCAATATTTCTGCTCATGTAGATCTCACAGTGTAAACGACTGCCGCTGTTTTCAAATTATGCCATAAATCAAAATGGACAAAAAATGGAGATGCATGTTTTTTTTATTGGACGGCGACTGATATATATATTCAGGTCCATACATTAACGCTTATGGGTTTAGAATGTGATGTCATTAAAAAATTCCTGTAGGTGGAATGTGTTCTACTACTTCGTTTATAGTGTGGTGTTCCTGAGGCCCACATCAGATGTGTTGGGAGAATGGGAAAACAATAAAAAGTGCAGGGCAGTGGGCCTCCAGGGCCAGGGTTGAGAAACAATGATGTAGTGTACTTTGTTACCTGTTTACAGAAATTTATAGCATAGTATCATGAATCATATGATATTCTTGTCTTTTCCAATTTTTTTTAATCCATAAACCTTGACTTTTTGTTGGCTGTAAACTGTTGGTATACCCACCTACTGCGTTTAGTAATATCTATTAGAGATTACAGTAGTCAGTACTTTGTACTTTGTTTACTGCACAGTACTTGGCAGGTTATTTAGTCCTTACTCAAATTATTTAATTAACGATTTCGCACTACTTGTTCCTGTTAGTAAAATAGCACTTTTTTGTTTGAACTGTTTGAGATGAGGCAAGTTGTTTTTGTTATACTACTTAAAAACATTTATGATGATGTCAGTTTCATATACTATGAATCAGCTGCATCGTTATGTGAAAATATTGAAATGACATCTTGACTAGGACTCGAAGTTTAGTTGGGACTTGACTTGAGACTTGCTTGTATTGACTTGGGGACTTTGACTGTTGCTTGTATTGACTTGGGACTTGACTCGAGACTTGCTTGTATTGACTTGGGACTTGACTCGTGACTTGATTGTTAAGACTTGAGACTTACTTGTTACTTGCAACTTAGTGACTTGTTCCCATGTCTGGTGAATGATCTAACCTAGTTCTGAAGTTCGCTTTGGAAATCAATTGGGAGTAGGAGAAGTTGTTATGCGTAACAGCAGAGGTCAAGGAAGTTTACTCGCCCCATAAAGTACAGGTCTGTATGCAAGTGCATACCCGGAATGTAAGCCTCTTAAGCCAAATATGATGTCTGTATTTAATAGCCTCTAAATCAATGGCTAGAAATCCGTTTCATTAATTAGTAATAAATTATGGCTTGATTATTTCAATCCGTTAAGCCCTGTACTGGGCAGATTGACTAACATCTACAATGCAAGCTACCAGAAGTATGTAAGCCCTTGCATTTGATAACCCATAGAGCCCCCGTCAGCAGCATCATGTCCACCAAACATCCTGTAGCTACAATAAAGATTTGCACAGAGTAGGAATTATGAAGCATGCTTCTCTGCCATTGTGTGTTTCAGTTTGTCAGTATGTCTTGGATGCTTTGCTTAAATTAGATTAATTAGTGTAAATTAATTTAATGCAGGCTACTTGTGCACTTTGGCTTATTGTCTTGTTACATCTTCTCATGTCCTTTTAGTTTGAGGTCACTGATTGTATTTACCTGTGAAAGGTTTTGATACACCTTTGAAATTATTACTCCGTCTTCAATCACAAAGCAGCCAAGCCCAGAGGCCTCAAAGCAGGCCCAAACCATGATGCTCCCTCCACCATGCTTTACAGTTGAATGAGTCTTTAGTACCGGTGTCCAGGACAGAGCGTTGTGCACCACTTTTGTCTCAGCTGTCCATAGAACAATTTCCCAGGAGCATTTTGAAATATTCAAACGAACTGGGCAAGCTTGAGACCGGCTACGCTTTCAATCTAGTATCCTTAATTAAAACACATTGTGGCAGCTCCTGGAGGGGTCATTAGCACGGGGGTTCACTTACTTATTCTAGCCTGTACTGAGGATGTTATTCTATGAGTGTTTACCTATAAATAAGACTTAGGTAACAATCAGACCACATTTTATTAGTATTCAATGTGGAGATCCAGCTAATTTCAAAGGGTTCACGTACTTTTTCTTGCAACGATCTAATGATGTTTCTGAGTAATGCACGCTGATTATTGTAGAGAGACGACATTGCTGTCAAAGTCATCAATTCTGTCCGACTGATGAGAATTTGATTTAACATATTCAAATATCCTTTCTGCTTCATAACCTAATATTCCTGTAGCTCAGATTAGCACGAGCAGTTAATCTGCTGAACCTTCCTATATGCAAAAATCCTGTTACTTTTGTACAGTCTGGGAGCGGAGAGGTCTTTTACAGTCGCACCCTGTGATAATACGAGCATTAGAGTAATTAAGGCTATTTAGACTGCTTAAATGATCAAAGAAGCTACAATATGACTTCTCCTGGATACATTCCTGCTCTGAAGTGCTCTGAGTTACTAATTAGGAGCTGTTTTGGAACTTCACTTTCTCCAAAGGATCTCTCGTGCGAGTTCAGTGCGGGTTCAACCATAAGGCAACCTGCTAGAATTCACAGTTAGAAGTAGGTAGTGTGGAGCAAGGTGCAGAGGGAATTGAAACGTTTGTGTGAGAAAGAGAGAGAGAGAGAGAGAGAGAGAGAGAGAGAGAGAGAGAGAGAGAGAGAGAGAGAGAGAGAGAGAGAGAGAGAGAGAGAGCGAGAGAGAGAGATAGAGAGAGAGAGAGAGAGAGAGAGAGAGAGAGAGAAAGAGAGAGAAAGAGAGAGATGAGTGTAAGGGGAAAAGAGAGAAAGAGAAGAGAAAGACAAAGGAAAGCAACAGAGAGAGAGAGAGAGAGAGAGAGAGAGAGAGAGAGAGAGAGATGAGTGTAAGGGGAAAAGAGAGAAAGAGAAGAGTAAGACAAAGGAAAGCAACAGAGAGAGAGAGAGAGAGAGAGAGAGAGAGAAAAGAGAGGCAGAGAGAGAGAAACAGAAAGGGAGAGCCAGAGGGAGAGAGACAGACAGACAGAGAGAGAGAGAGAGAGAGAGAGAAAGAGAGAGATGAGTGTAAGGGGAAAAGAGAGAAAGAGAAGAGAAAGACAAAGGAAAGCAACAGAGAGAGAGAGAGAGAGAGAGACAGAGAGAGAGAGAGAGAGAGAGAGAGAGAGAGAGAGAGAGAGAGAGAGAGAGAGATGAGTGTAAGGGGAAAAGAGAGAAAGAGAAGAGAAAGACAAAGGAAAGCAACAGAGAGAGAGAGAGAGAGAGAGAGAGAGAAAAGAGAGGCAGAGAGAGAGAAACAGAAAGGGAGAGCCAGAGGGAGAGAGACAGACAGAGAGAGAGAGCGAGAGAAAGAGAGAGAGACAGAGAGAGAGAGAGAGAGAGGGACAGCGCGTGAGAGAGAGAGAGAGAGAGAGAGAGAGAGAGGGACAGCGCGTGAGAGAGAGAGAAGAACAGTTAAAGCCAGTTTTACACCTTGCCCTAAAAGCCTGCTATTCTCTCTGTAATTAAAAGGAGGAAGAGGTGTAAGGCTGCCTGAGCTGCCAGAGAGAACTGCAGTGGTAGAGGAGGAAAATGAACGTTTTGCCTCCCACCTCATTAACCCTTTAAATGCTCACATGAGAAAGATTCTTTATTTGCTTTTCCATCTACTCTACTACGATGTGATGTCTCAGTGTCGGCGACATTTGATTCAGTACACAAAGAACATGCATGCTCCTGTTTAGTTTATCATAAACTGCTGTTTGAACAAGCAAACCTATTTAAACCTGCTGCACGCCGTAAGTCACCTTTTATTGCAACCCAGATGAAACAAATAAGTGCTTCCATAATGAGCTGCATTATGAATGTGTGTGCACGCGTGCTTGGAAAACTCTCAGTGCATTCGAAAATAAAGGCAGCATGTGCTTCTTTTGCTTAAAGATGGAAAACACAGCAGTGCACAGAAAACTCTAATTTCACACCCTGATTCATTTTACCGTAGCCAAAATGAACATGCATGTATAACAGCTGCTCTAGGGGCAGATTTTGAGCCAAACACATAGGCCGTGAATGTATCGCTCTTACCCGTATGGAGATTCTGAATTAGGAGGTCATTAAAGTGTTGTAATAATAATATTGCTACATGTAAGCAAATGCTGCTGCTCATCAATTTGATGTCACTGGGCTACATGAAAGTACATTTACATTTATGGCAGTTACCTGACGCTCTTATCCAGAGTGACTTACAAGGTTAATCATATTACAGGTAGGCCAGTGTAGTGTTAGGAGTCTTGCCCAAGGATTGTTATTGGTGTAGCACAGTGTAATCATCCATACCGGGATTTGAACCCCAGTCTCCCACATGTGGTGGTGACTCCCTGGTGGGTAGTGGTGTTATCCACTGAGCTACACCAACCACAAAAGGTAAGGCTGCTCTAGGGGTAGATTTGAAATGGAGCCAAACACAAAGACGCTGAATGTATTGCTGGCATCCTCTGGATCCTCCCATAGAAGGAACCACCCATATGGATCCTCTAGATCCTCTAAGTTAGGAGTTCATCAAAGAGTACCATTATTAATATTTCTACTTGTAAGCTAATACTACTGCACAGCAATTTGACATCACTGAGCTACATGACACTAAGGCGAGCTACGGCAGAGTTCTGATAAGTGCTGCCTTAAAGAAGTCCTTCTGCAGCTCATATGTATAGATAGCTCCATATATACAAGCTCTCAGTAAGATATATTCAGAGCCTAAGTCTCCTTAAGAAAGCACACTGCCAGCGCTACAAGGCTGAAGTCAGCTTTTCTTTTTTCTGTTTCTCGTTTAAATCGTCCTCTTCCACCTTAAACGCTGCAGCAGCTGTACTTAGCTATTAGCTAGTTAATGTTCCCCACCTGTCCAACAGAACTAGAGAAACCTCCTCTTCCTTTTTCATACCATTCAACTCTCCATGAAGCCTTCTTTTTGAATTTTCCTATTTCACCTTAAATAGCACAGCGGTTGTAATTACAGCTCAGGTACTGGAACGTATTTGCAGCATGGTTTAAGATGGAATGAGAAAATTTGGTCAGGAAGCTGGACAATGTCCTGAGAAGAAAAAAGAATAAAGGAATAATGAGAATGTTTTTATCGTTTAAATCAGCTGATCAGGAGGAAGTAATGATATTAAGAGTCTGTGCTGAATTAACCTGAGTGCAGGAGCTTGTAGAGCTTATCATAGCGAGATATGAGCAGAGGGAAAGATCCTTGGTGTTTCAGTATCAAATGAAGAACAGAGAACTGCACTGTGACCCACATTATTGAATAGGCCACCTGTTTCTTTTTCCAGGCTTCTTTTTTGGCCCTTGTTGTGTACATTGGGATATGCTACCAGGCAGCCAGATGCTACTGGTTTAATGACATACATTCAGCACGCAGTAGCATTTGCTTACATATAGCAATATGCATATTTCGACTGGGTAATGATCTCATAGTTCAGAGGACCCAGCGATATTTGAAAGAAGAATGTTCATGAGACGAAATGTATCAGCTTTGTAACTTTTTAAAACCTCCATTCATTCTTCTCATAGAGAAATTCCTCTTAGGCCAGGAGCTCCTCATATGGGAACATGGCGCCGACTACAAAATGCCAACACATCTACAGTTTTCTAGAGTTTACATATCGTCGCTGTCCAGTGAAAAACATGTATCTCCATTTTTGTCCATTTTGACTTTTATACATCATTTGAAAACAGCCATTGCCATTTACACACTATGAGATTTGCATGATGAATGGATCAACTGAGATGGCCCAGGAGTGCTCGGAAGGACGTCTGGTTCCATTGACTTACATTAAAATCGAATTAGGTTTTTGGCCTCTCCTGTAAAGTTGCCATTTTGGAGATACTTGTTTTTCTTTGGACAGCGATGATATATTTGTTTCGGGGTCCTGTTAAAGCTGGTGGGAGCTGGCTGTTGGCTGTCCTATTTATCAGCTCAGAATTTTCCATTCTACCTTAAATGGAGCCACAGATACATTCTGGGACCTGTACGAGCTGTAGCATTTAAAATTGAATACAACATTTAATGAAGAAGCTGACAAATAGGAAGCCATTTTCAGCCTTGCTTAAAGACGAACAATGATGCCTGTTGACAGTTCAGTTCATTGGGAAGGCTGTGAAAAGTGCAGACATCCGACCAATGTCCAGGAATCAGTGACAAAGCTGAAGCTGCGCCGGGGCTGGATCTTCCAACAAGACAACGACCCTAAACACTGCTCAAAATCTTTTAACGCATTCACGCAGAGGAACAAGTACAACATTCTGGAATGGCCATCTAAGTCCCCAGACCTGAATATTATTGAAAATCTGTGGTGTCACTTAAAGAAAGCTGTCAATGCTCGGAAACCATGAACTCATTTTTTAATCCAAACAATCAATGCTTTATAAAGGTAAATCAGGAAAATTAACAACGCTGCCCAAACTTTCACACCCCACTGTAGTCTACCATTTGCTGTGGCTATTTTGCTGTATGCTAATTCTGGGGTATGAATATGAATAAGACTGTT